>PVKC010000141.1:8880-49990 GCA_004027635.1 Crocidura indochinensis | reverse complement strand
CCCAGTGGTGCTCAGGGGTTACTCCTGGCTATCTGCTCAGAAATCGTTCCTGGCAGGCATGGGGGACCATATGGAACACCAGGATTCGAACCAACCACCTTAGTTTCTGGATCGGCTGCTTGCAAGGCAAACACCGCTGTGCTATCTCTCGGGGCCCGTGAAACTATTTTAATGACAGCTGGTAAAGATTAGGGAATAGATGTCACCAAAACTAAAGAGCTTTTCCATTCCCAGTCCTTGAAAGCCTAAACTATGGTATGCATCCTTAGTTTCAAATGAGATGTGCTTTTACAAACTTCCCAAGTAATCCTTATTGCCATTTTGTACCCACAAAAATAAAAATAGGCTTTGAGATACATTGGTTTTAGATAAATCATATTTAGCACTTCTAATTTCATCATATTATTACATATTTTAAATGGGGGTAATATATACCTATAGAGTTATAAAGATGAAGGTAAGAGACTAATGCTAAGCCTTCTCTTTACACTAAAAAGAAGAGCATTTATACTTCGCAGAATAATAAGAAGGTTGACATTTTTGACATGTTCCAGCCATTACCTCATAATTTTATAGATTTGTTCAAAACTTATGCTAAGGGGGGGCCGGGCGGTGGCGCTGGAGGTAAGGTTCCTGCGCTAACCTAGGACGGACTGCGGTTCGATCCCCCGGTTCCCCATATGGTCCCCCATGCCTGCCAGGAGCAACTTCTGAGCGAATAGCCAGGAGTAACCCCTGAGCGTCACCGGGTGTGGCCCAAAAACAAAAAACAAAACAAAACAAAAAAAAAACTTGTACTAAAACAGTTTCATAAGAGAGTTGAACAAACTTAGTGTAGGAAAATAAATTCACTGAAAGAACTATCTTGGGTTATTTTAATTAGTGAGTGTTTTTTTTAAATCATGCAATTATATTTAGCGAGTTCTGAGAGTGTTTTAGTTGTTTATGATAGGAAACTTCCCTGTTTGTTTGTTGGTTCATTTTGGTACCATGTACAGCTGTGATCATGACTTACTTCTGTCTCTGTACTCAAGAATTACTTCTGCTGGTTCTTGGGAAGCCATATGGGATACAAGGACCAAACCTGGGTTGGGAATACATTGTACCAGCTGCTGCCTGGCAGATGTTCTTCCCACAAGGCATACACCCTCTCCACTGTACTATTCTATCACCTGTACCATGAGACTTGAACAACCAAATGAGAATGTGTTTTTCTTTTTTTCCTTTTAGGTTTACTTTATCTTCATCAAAAAATAAGAAGCATTCTAAAAATAATTTTACATGTGTGGTCTGTCACCCAAAGGAAGACTGCATAGCAACTGGTCACAAGGATGGCAAAATTCGCCTTTGGTGAGTGAATTCGTGAAGAGCATTGTGATCAGTTCCATACCATTTTATAAGAGCCATTCAGAACATGGCTAGCACTAAGTCTGGGAAAAGAATGGTACTGAAAAGCCATTATTCTCAACAAAAATGAGCTTTGCTGGGGCCCAGGAGATAGCATGGAGGTAAGGCATTTGCCTTTCATGCAAAAAGGTCATCGGTTCGAATCCCGGTGCCTCATATGGTCCCCCGTGCCTGCCAGGAGCAATTTCTGAGCATGGAGCCAGCAGTAACCCCTGAGCACTGCCGGGTGTGACCCAAAAAAACCAAAAAAAAAAAAAAAAATGAGCTTTGCTGTCATCTTTTCTTTGAGTGCTTTATATTACATTGACTTGATGTAGTACCTTAGGATTTCTAAGATTGGTTGGACTTGAAAAATTCTTTTTGCCTATTAAGAATTGGACTGATAGGCCAGAGATAGGAATAGTGCATTTGCTTTGCACAAGGCCAACTCAGGTTCAATTGCCAACATTCCATATGGTCCTCTGAGCACAACCAGGAATGAACCCTGAGCACTTCTGGATGTGGCAAAAAGAAAAAAAAAAAAAAAAAAACAAAAACAGGAATAGGACTGAAGAGAATGTTTTAGTCAGCCTTTCAGTCTAAGACAACAATGGCAAGAATGAATATCTAACTTCGAGGACACCGTGATGGCATATTGTTTGATTTGTTAGTTTTTGTGTTTATGATTTTATTTTGGTTTGGTTTGGTTTATAGGGCATACCCAGCAATGCCCATGCATTACTACTGGCATTGTATTCAGGAATTAACTCCCTGAGGGGCTCTGGGGACTATGGGGTGCTGGGGATTCAAGCAGGGTTTACCACATTCAAGATAAGTGTCTTATGTCTTTTTTTTATTAATGTTCAGCTGACTTGGAATATGATTCTCCACTTTTTCAAATTTCTGTGTTTGCCTTATAGATTAAATGAGTTCTTATGGATGACACCTTCTTGATTGATAAATTCAGTCCTTTTTTTTAATTTTTAGACCAGGGCTTACTCCTGACTCTGCACTCAGGGATCATTCCTGGTGATGCTCTGGGGACCATATGGGATGCCAGGGATTGGGTTGGCCGTGTGCAGGGTAAATGCCCTATCCGCTGTGTAGTGCTGGGGAATCTTGTTCCAGTGCACACAAAGCAAGCAACCCTCTGTACTCTAGCTCTAGTTCCAAGTCTATGGCCATTTACTACATTCAGGGGCTTGGCTACTACCATTTTAATCTGTTCTCTATTTTGTACTGCCACAGCTAATTTATTTTGAGTTATCTTTATATATTTATTAGATTTTTTTTTTTTTCGTTTTGTTGGTTTTAGATCATGCTCAGGGCTTACTTCTAACTTTGCACTTGAATTGTTTCTGGTGGTGATCAAGGAACCTGCATGGTATCAGGGATTGAGTTGGGGGTCATACATCTCAGGCAGGTGCCTCCATTACCTGCACAATAACTATCTTTCCTGTGCTATTCCACTTTAGAGGCGCTCCAACAATCCTTATAAGGGAAATCTCATTATAGTGAGCTTCAGCTTTAGCTTTTCTCAAGTTTAAAGATAGTTTGGTGCTATGAGGTATTCTCTTTTATAAAGCTCTTAATCATTGAGTAATTTAAATATGTTATTCCACTTCTATCTTGTGGGGTTTGCTGAGAAATCTCATGAACTGCTTTTATGTTACCTTTTTCCCTTTCCCCTGGACCTATTTTTTTATTGTGTTGGACTCTTGGTAACCACACTAATCTGTGTCCATGTTTCTTTGTACTTAGATAACCAAAAGTCCTCGTATTTTTATAACTTGTCTACTCAGTGTCTTCTCTCGGTTTAAGAAATCCTCCACTATTATTTCTTTGAATCAATTCTCTGCTTTCTTCTTTTCAATAGGAGGAATTTTGATGATGATAAGAACTACACTTATACTACCTTACATTGGCACCACGATATAGTTATGGATTTGGCTTTTTCAGTAACAGGTAAGTGTAAGTCTGGTACTTTATGGTGCTGAGAATTGAATCTGAAGCTTTATACACGCACTGCATTTGCTTTGCAGTCAGACTCCATGCTTAGCTCAGAAAGTGTAATCATTGACATTTGAAGCTCGTGACTCAAATGTATTTTGCACTTTCTGAAATTGGCAAGATTTGAATTGCATGGGCCAAATGGATTGTGCCCACTTGTTATATATAAATATATATGTATACTTGACAGAAGTGTAAAAGAGCTTACACTTGTTATTCTTGTTATGCTATGAATATGGTACAAATGGCTGATGTTTCCTGAATGTGTTTTATGAAATCAACTGTCCCTTTTCTTCCTGTGGGTGGCTGAGAAGGCAGCAGTTTGCTGAGCGGTGGCCGCGAGTCAGTCCTGGTAGAGTGGCGTGACATGACAGAGAAGAACAAAGAGTTTCTGCCCCGTCTAGGGGCTACTATTGAGCACATCTCGGTCTCCCCAGCAGGAGATTTGTTCTGTACTTCTCACTCTGATAATAGTAAGTCTAACCTTCTTATTCTGATGAAACATGATCTGTTTGCTATCATGAATGAGCTAGTGCCCAAAGCAGGGGGAATTTGGATACCAAAAACTTGAGAGTGGCATAAGTGAGGAGCATTTTCTGCCCTTTCTTCACCTCCATTCTGCTCTCTGATACCCTTAGATTTCAGCTTTTTCAGAATTGCTTTTATGAAAATAGAGGACTAAATGTATTTGGTTATTGCTCTGCTACACAGTTTCTAATACCTTTTTATGCGAGATAATGTAGAAAAAGAAAAGGAAGGATTTGGAAGTAGAACCATATGCTCTCACAAGCATAATTGTTCTGCTTTAAGAAAGCCGGAGCGCCCCTCTCTCTCTCTCTCTGTCTCTCTCTCTCTCTCTCTCTCTCTCTTTCTCTCTGTCTCTCTCTCTGTCTCTCTCTCTTTCTCTCTCTCTCTGTCTCTCTCTCTCTGTCTCTGTCTCTCTCTATCTCTCTTGTCTCTCTCTCTCTCTCCCCCCCTCTCTTTTTTTTTGGTTTTTGGTTTTTGGGCCACCCTGTGATGCTCAGGGGTTACTTCTGACTATGTACTCAAAAAATGCTCCTGACTTGGGGGACCATATGGTATGCCGGGGATTGAACCACAGTCCATCCTACTTTAGTGTGTGCAAGGCAAATGCCCTGCCACTGTGTTATCACTCTGCCCATCTCCTGCTCTCTTATCTCCATATGTACTTTCTGAAATTCTGGCAGATTGGTAGGAAGCTTATGTTCCAGCATTGCTGTTTGCTTGTCCTGTTACTACTCAGCAGAGATAAGGTGCAGCCAGTTCACTGCCTTCTTGTTCTTCCAAAGCAAATCATAGTGGCATGACTCTTTTCATCATAAACCCTCTCATAGGATATGTGTTTGTAAATTGACACTTAAAATGTTAACAATTAAAATTGCAAATTGACATTTAAAATGTTAATTAAAATTCATGGTGCTTAAATAAAGGGAAAAAAGAAAAGAGCTAAAGAGTCCCAAGTTGTAAGATAAATCAAATTATTTTTATTAAAAAACATTCAAAATATAAATAAATAGATTCACAGAGACAAAACTTTGAGATGCTCCATACATGTCTTTTTAGCTTAGTCACAAAACTATATCCTTAACAAATATTTTGGTAGCCGTTATTTGTTATTGGCTTCAAAAATTATTTTAATATTAAGTTTAAAATGACATTAAGTAAATTTTATTTAGTAGTTTTGCATTTTGGATATATTTCAGATAAAAATTTAAATAGTAGGGGCCAGAGCAATAGCGCAGCAGTAGGCCATTTGCCTTACACACGGCTGACCCAGGACGAACTGCAGTTCGATCCGTGACATCCCCTATGGCCCCCCAAGCCAGGAGCGATTTCTGAGCACATAGCCAGTACTAACCCCTGAGTGTTACGGGTATGGCTCAAAAACCAGAAAAAAAAAAAAGAAAAAGAATTTAAACAATGTTTTTTCTTTACTTTCTGCCCTATTTATAATTAAAACATTTTTTTGTTAAACCCACAGAGATTATAATCATCCATCGGAACCTTGAGGCCTCAGCGGTGATTCAGGGTCTAGTGAAAGGTACTACAGAACCCAGCAGACTTAATTTTGTACATCCTGAAACTACTTTTGTCTTATTCTAATTTGGATATTTCACTGTTTTTCCAGATAGCAGAATCTTAACTGGTTTGATGATCGATCCAAGAACCAAAGCTTTGGTTTTAAATGGAAAACCTGGCCACTTGCAGTTTTATTCTCTCCAAAATGATAAGCAGTTATACAATGTAAGATTTTGATTCATTAATTAGCTTTAAAATTAATGAGAGTTATTGGCAACACCTCTGGGACCAATTAATGTGTTTGAATACAGCTATAAGTCTGTGTGATTATGTGATAAACTTAGTCTCATCTGTCATTACTTACTTGCTCAGTGGGAGTGGGCGGTGGTAAAAGATTCCCAAATACTACTCAAACCCCCTAGGGCTTCTCGGGGCAGCTACTTGGCCAATCTGGTGGTTCAGGGCATGAACCTTGGCATGCAGTGTTACAGGGGAAAGGGACTGCCAGGACTACTAGAGGTGTTCTTAGGGGGGCCTCTAGCTCTGCAGAAGGGCTCAGGAGTCCATGAGATGTTGGGGATTGAACCAGGGTTGGACATATGCTTAGCCATGCACATGCCTGGTGCTATCATATCTGAGCCTATTTTAAGCTTAATTCTAGTCAAATTGCAGATAGCCAATATGTTGGCTCTTTTTGTCTCTTATATTTCAGACTTTAATTAGCTTTCACACATTAGCAGCCATAAAATTGCAAAGATAAGGAAATGAGAAAATGTGCTTTGAAGGTACAACTGTGTCTCTTCTTTGTAGTAGAATTTTTTCTTTTTTTTTATAAACTGATGATAAACTTTTTAGTGTGAATTAAAAAGAGGCATTTTGCTGTTGTTTTTGGGCCACACCGGTGATGCTCAAGGGTTACTCCTGGCTATGTGCTCAGAAATTGCTCCTGGCTTGGGGGAATCATATGGGACACCAGGGTTGAACTGATGTCCATCCTGGATCAGCCACGTGAAAGGCAAATGCCCTACCGCTACGCTATTGCTCTGGCCCCAAGAGAGATGTTTCTTAAAACCTGATATATTTGATCCAGATTCCCACTTTCCCCCCTTGTCTTTTACAGTAGTCTTTATAGACTGTTAATCAGTTATTTTAAAATAATTGATGTTTGTTCTTTTTGGGGGGGGGGGTTTGGGGGGTCATACCTGGCAGTACTCTGAGGGGTTACTCCTGTCTCTATGCTCAGAAATCGCTCCTGGCTTGCTCAGGGGACCATATGGAATGCCGGGATTCTGCATGCAAGGCAAACGCTCTGCTTCATGCTATCTCTCAGGCCCCAATATGTTTATTTTTTTTTTCTTTTTCTTTTTTTGTTTCTTAAAGGTTTGGAGTCAAAGGACGATACGTTTATTCTTTTTTTTTTGATACGTTTATTCTTAATTAAGACAGTCATTATATAAACTAAAGAATGTGCTATGTAAATGTGTCATAAGCACTAATATTTAAGATCAGTAAAGAATAATCACCTCTGAATTGGTACCATTTTTTTTTCTTCTATTTTTTTGGGAGGGCCACACCCGTTTGATGCTCAGGCTAAGCGCTCAGAAATTGCCCCTGGCTTGGGGGGGGGGGGCATATGGGACGCTGGGAGATCGAACCGTGGTCCTTCCTTGGCTAGCGCTTGTAAGGCAGACACCTCTGCGGCCCCGAATTGGTACCATTTTATGTGCTCTTTTTAGTGGTAATATTGACGTGTGTAACTAATAGTATGTTTTTATCTAAAATGTTGTAGATTCTAGAAGCTATGTGAATGTGGTTACATTCCTTAAATACTTGAGTATTTATGTATTTGTGTGATAAATATAAAATAATCATTTGAAATTTTTTTAAACCCATCAGTTAGACATTATACAGCAAGAATATATCAATGATTATGGTCTAATTCAAATTGAGCTAACAAAGGCTGCATTTGGCTGTTACGGCAGTTGGCTTGCCACAGTGGAACAACGCCAAGAAAAAGAATCTGAGCTTGAATTGCAAATGAAACTCTGGACCTATAACAAGAAAACGCAAGGGTAATACTTTCTATTTAGCTTTTATTAGGTCTCAGTAGACTTTATCGGACTTTTCTATTATATGGCTTTAGTAATAAGTGTTTGAGATTTGATAAATTTTTCATTTAAAAGGTGTGTTCTTATAGTAAAGCCTTTAAGCTTTAAGTTGCTTGAAGTAAACTGTGAGAATGCATTAGTGTCATCCAAAGTATATTGCCATCTTATTGCTTAGATGAGGAACGGGAAAAAGTGGCACTCCAAGGATGATAAAAGCATTCACACCAAATTTTAGTGTCTTCATTTCTTTGTTCTTCTTTGCTCTTTTAATTAGCATAAACTGTCTTAGGGGCTAACGGAGGGGATGGCAAATTTTAGAATAGTGGTAAAAGTACAGTGGTTTTGAACCTTTCTATATACTGGTAGGCCAAACAGCAGTCTGCAGACCAACAACCAACACTTGAAAACTGCTGTCAGTTAAGCAGCACTAATTTTTTGTAGCTTAGCAGTAAAATTTTGAGAACTGTCAACAGTCTGCAGACTAATGGTTGAAAACCAATGGAAGCTCATGTATTTTGATTAGATAGAAACCTCATAATATCTGATACTATCTAGTTGTTGATATGCTATGTATTCTCTGGCTTATTTATCTTTAAAGATCTCTGTCTCTCACACTCACACACACGCACACACACACATACCACTTCACTACTCTTCCTTGATATGCCTCTGTTTTATTTATCTGGAGTACTACAGGGGATCATCTTTCTGTTTATTTGTTTGCTTTGCAAAAGGTAGTTTCTTTTCCCTTTTTTTGGGGGGGGGGCACACCCGGCAGTGCTCAGGGATTACTCCTGCCTGTCCTGCTCAGGCACGGGGAACCATATGGGACACCGGAATTCGAACCAACCACCTTTGGTCCTGGATCAGCTGCTTGCAAAGCAAATGCCGCTCTGCTATCTCTCCGGGCCCAAAAGGTAGCTTCTAAGAGGCTTACTTGAGCAGTTGTTTTCTTGTCTTTGTTTTTATATATTTCTGAAAGGGGAGTGTGGTAGACCAAGTAAGTTTGGGGATCTCTACAGAGTCAGTTACAGGAGGTTTTCAGGGGTTTTACTGCTGTTGTTACTTTTTGAACCCTGTTTCATTAGTCATTTTGTGCAAGGAAGGTGTACAGTCACTGTAGTTAGGTCACTCCTGTTATTCTGGGTGTATCAGTTGCGTAGTCTTTAAAATGCTATTATAAAATGTACAACATGTAAGAATATAACTTGATTTCCTTTCTTCCAGGTTTGTTCTTAATACAAAGGTTAACATGCCCCATGAAGACCACATTACCGCTCTCTGTTTCTGTAATGCAGAAAAATTGGAAACCCCCACCCTAGTTACAGCAAGTAAAGATGGTAACTTCAAAGTGTGGATATTGACCGATGATTCTGATATATACAGTAAGTAAAGCGAACACTGTCTAAATTAATCTTGAGTAGGTAATTTAGGGATGTTATAGCCATGGACATGCTTGTAGTTGCTTCTTATTTGTCTTAAAAAAAGATATTATATTTCCAGGAGGACTCTTGGGTTTGTTTTTTGTTTTTCTTTTTTTTTTTTTTTGAAAATGGAGGTCATAGACCAGGCAAGTTTGGAAACTTCTAGTCTAAAGCATGCAATGGACAGATAGGAGTGAGGAAAATAGTACAGGGGCTAAGCTGCAGGTCTAAAATTCAAACCCCAGCACACATCATCTCACACATACCACTGGGGTAATTAATCCCTGGAATCACATGCTCAGACCTGTGCACTAAATCGAGATCCAGTTGGTCAAGGATCTCAGGAGGGCCCTCTAGTTCTGCTAAAAATGATCTTGGTCAGACATATTCTTCGTTTATTGATTGTATAGCATATTGCCTGATTTTTAAAGATTTTAGAGTTTGGGCCAGAGATAGGCCATAAGGCTAGAGTGCATACTTTGTTTTCAGGAGATCCTAATTCTATTCATGTTGAGCACAGAATTAAAGTATCCCTTGAACACTGCTGGGTGTGGTTCAGAAATCAACAACTACCACAACGTTTTTGCTATATTTTAACAGACCTTTCCCCTCAAAATCTACTTGTATATCCTGGTTTAATTTTGGGAAAATAGAGTGAAAAGGACTTTTGGTCTTCCACTAGGGGGCGGTAAAAGTCCCTGAGAAGAGGCATAGACTTAGTATCTCATAGCTTGTCTAAGTAAAGTTTGGGGAACGGGTATATTTTTGTCTTGTTTCTTACTCTTTAATGCTTACAGCTTCCTAGTAATGACTGGTATTTATATCAATTCGGAGCTCTATGGTTGTTGTTTTTTTTGTTGTTGTTGTTTTTGTTTTTTTTTTGGTTTTTTTTTGGTTTTTGGGTCACACCCAGCAGTGCTCAGGGGTTACTCCTGGCTCCATGCTCAGAAATTGCTCCTGGCAGGCACGGAGACCATATGGGACACCGGGATTCGAACCGATGACCTTTTGCATGAAAGGCAAACGCCTTACCTCCATGCTATCTCCCGGTTTTTATTTTCGTAGAAAATGCTGTTGGCTGGACCTGTGACTTTGTGGGGAGTTATCACAAATACCAAGCAACTCACTGCTGTTTCTCAGAAGATGACTCTCTACTAGCTGTTAGTTTTGAAGAAATAGTTACAATATGGGATTCAGAGACATGGGAGCTTAAATGTACCTTTTGTCAACGAGCTGGGATGATAAGGTCAGTAACTAATTTGGGGATTTAAGAAATTATATAGGACCCGGGCGGTGGCGCTGGAGATAAGGTGCCTGCGCTAACCTAGGACGGACTGCGGTTCGATCCCCCGGTACCCCATATGGTCCCCCGAGCCTGCCAGGAGCGACTTCTGAGCGATTAGCCAGGAGTATCCCCTGAGCGTCATCGGGTGTGGCCCAAAAACCAAAAAAAATAATAATAATAAAATTATATAAATGTTCATAAATATTAAAAATTTGTGATTTCTCTAAAATTGTCATATAGGTTCAAGGACTTAGCAGATAACCAGAGTTCTCTGAAGCAAAATATGCTGATGTATGATTCATGTGCTTGGTTTGTCTGTGTCTAAAATCTGGATGAATACTTAATTTTTATTCTATAGATTTATAATATCTATTTTTCATGCTTGCATGTTTGTGCTATATAACAATGAAGCCAACATAGGCCATAATGATGCTAAATAATGCTCATTTTCCACATATTGTCATTAAAGCATAAAAAAACCACTTTTTTTCTTGAAGTGCCAAGGATAGAACTCCATTTTTCTTGGAGTTACTTGAGTACATCAGTGTGACCAAAGACTATGGAAAATATCTGATTCCCAGCAAGTCCAATTCTGAACTGAATTCATACAATTTCCTTCCCAACTCATTGAAATTTTCCTCTTGAAATAAGCCTCCCTAGTGACTTAGTACATTTCTCATACATTGTTTAACACACCACGTACTAGATTAAAGAATTGGTCATCAGAACAGTTTCTCCAGAGAAATAAAATAAGACCTTTTTCTTTCTTACTCTATTGTTCCTTTTCTCATCCCCACTACCCTCCCACCCATCCTGCCCCTTTTAGTAGAATAATTATGAATAAAAATATTCATCAATCTAAAAGTTGCATTTAATGAAATTAGTATTGTGTCTAACGTGCAGTTTATAGCTAAATTTACTGACTGTTAACTGTGGTTAATCTAGAAATCTCTGCTTTGGAAGGCTGACTTGTTCAAAATACCTTCTTGGTACTACTGAAAATGGAATTCTCTGCTGTTGGAATCTGCTCAGTTGTGCATGTAAGGTTTTATGTTGTTCCAAGGTGGAGTTTTTTTTTTTTTAAGCTATAAAATAACTTCATCAAGCATGTATGAAGTAGCCCTAAAATTGCATTTTAGGACTTTCGAACTATATCTTTGCCTTTTCCTTTATAAAGTGAAAGTTTTTTAATTATAACTTCACAGCATGAAAATTTGGACTACTGAAAGAGACAAAGAATTATTTTTCCTATTTTTATGTGTATGGCTTTTAGTTGTCTTTTACATTCTCTTCATTACAATTTGAAGTAATATTTCTTTTTACTTGTAATTCACATTAACTTAGTCTCACTGGCTGATTATCCTAACAAATGTTGACTTGGTATTTTACTCATTGATGTATGATTTTGGTGAGCATAGTTACTGTATAGTATCATAACTATATGTCTGCTAGGTGGTTGTTTAAGTATTCTCTACCACCATTGGTTAACATTTAGCAGCAGCAAACTGATTACACTGAAATTGTAACCATTTCCTGGTGTATGGATGAAGATGTTTGTTGTTTCTTGGCTATTGCCCTTCACGTCAATGCAACATTCCAGAGATCATTTCAGTTTGTTCCTATGTTTTCCTCAAAAGCATACCTACAAAATAATAGGAGTGGTCCAAAATAATAGAATTGATAACAAAAAAACACATGATTTTAACAGCTTAAAAGATTATTGGTGAATCTTTTCCTAACAATGAATCTCTTTATTTTGTTCCTTAGTGGAGTGGAGTGCAAAACTAAATGTTAGCGTTATGGAGCCTGATCCTAATTCCGAAAATATTGTAGCGATCTCTAAATCCTCAGTGGGTTCAGACTGTAAGTACAAACATCCTTTTTCTGATATTTTTTAAGGCATAGTGTTTAATTTTCCCTTGACTATTTCTCTTGCTGTTTTGTACATATTTGAGTTTAATTTTTTTTAATTTTTTTGTCTTTTTCTGACTTACTTATTTAACATGACATTTAACTTAACTGACTTTATCCAAATATTTTTTAGCGTCTGAATACTACTATATTGCAGTCCTGGGTTGCTCAATAGGGATACATTCTGATAGTGGTGTCTTCAGACAACTTAATAATTGTATGAATGTCCTGGAGTCTAATTACAGAAACCTAGGTGTATTTTTCTTGATGGTTAATACATATTTTGGATATTAACCTCATGTCATATAATTGATTTGCAAATGTTTCCAGTCAACAAATTGCCTTTTAATTTTTAATTCTTTGTGAGTATCTAAATCTGTGATGGAATTTAAGGTTTGTCCTGCCCCTCCAGGTGATGTGACGTGATGTGTAGTCATTACTCAGTAAGCTTCTTGGTTTTTTGAAGATTTTGCTTCAACCACAGGCCAAATGGGTTGACTATCGATAACTCTTGTATGTCCACCTTGGAGAGGGGGACTCCCGTGTGCTGCTGAGGAGAACCAGGGCCCCTCCTGTTTCTCAATCAAGCTGGCTGGCCATTAAGCACTCAGGTCCACAAATGTTGTACTGCCTAGACCCTGCAGTGCTAAGCATTTCCTGGGAGCTACACCTGATGTTCGGGATTGAACTAGAATTGTCTGAATGTAGGGCTTGAACCCTTGTACTGTCTATATGATCTTTCCAGCCCTACACTGCTATCTTGATCCTACATCCCATATCAAAGACTGTGCTTTGATATTTAAAATTCCATTACCTAAGGTTTCTTACTTAGATTAGATGTTCATGTGAAGCCATTTTGTTGGAGCCCTTTCTTAGTTGAATTCTTCTTAAATAAACCTACCTTGCTTTGTGTGTGTTCAGACCTAGAACTAGGATAACTCCAGAGTAACTCTTGTTTTTCAACATACCAAAAGCTAAGATAGATTTCATCTTTCTTGCAGCATTCTCAACTTCCCTGAAAAGTTGTAATCATTCCTCCTCAGTGCTGTTGGATACTGTCCATATTTATCTTTGTTGGAATATTGAAACAGACTATTTTGATGCTGTTCTCATGCCTTTGTTTGGCCATAATCTTTTTTTTTTATTCACAATTCCTGTTTATAACCTGCTTGGTATGTAGTAGGCAATTGTTAGACTCCTGTTAAATCATAATGTAATATAATCATGACCATAGTCATTTACTTAGTGGATACGTCCTAGTATTGATGTAATCTGCCAGTGTGAAACTAGAATTACCTTTGCAGATAAAATATTATCTTTTTTTCCTCTAGTGTTCGTATTTAAACCTAGTGAACCAAGGCCATTGTATATTCAAAAGAACGTCTCTAACGAGGAAATCCTGTGGGGAGTGTTTGTTCCACGAGATGTTCCCGAGTCTTTCACCTCAGAAGCTTACCAGTGGCTGAACAGATCACAATTTTACTTCCTAACAAAATCACAGGTAACCTTTAACCCTTAAAAAAAGACAGTCACTTTACATGTGTAATTTTCATTGCTTCACTCTTTGAGAGTAATAGTTAAGTCTATGAAAGAATGATTGAATTAAAGATTTCTTTTCTAGAAAAATAATTAAAAGTGGCTTTTAATCTTTTCACACTTGCAAACAGGCATTAGCCTGAGAACTAGTAGTTGAAACCTATTTTCTTGGTGCTCAATAAAGAAGTATTCTAGTATGTGTTGACATCATACTCATTTTTCCATTAAAGCTTTAAAAATCTATTAATTGCACTACTTAACAGTGAAAAAGCAGAAGTTGTATTTCCTAGCATATTAGAATCTTTGACATTTTTATTTGATTTTGGGGGGAGGTTGGTTTTTGGGTCATACCTGGCAGCGCTCAGGGGTGACTCCTGGCTCTATGCTCAGAAATTTCTCCTGACAGGCTTGGGGGACCATATGGGATGCCGAGATTCAAACCATCGTCCTTCTGCATCTTCTGCTGTGCTATCTCTTCAGCCCCTGTATTTGATTTTTTATTGAAAAATATTGCCAGTTCTTGAATATGTCTTACAATAAGCCAAATATTCCTTAAATCTTGTATCCTCCCATGGAAACTATCAAGGTGAACATTTTGATTGGACAGGGGACACTAAGTAATGCTCAGGGGTCACTCCTGGTTCTGCACTCAGAAATTACTGTTGGTGATACTTGGGGACCATATGATCTGCCAGGGATTAAATCTGGGTTGGGTATGTGCAGACAAACACCTTACCTGCTATACCATATTTCCAGTCCCAATCTTCATGGTTTTTAGCTTTTTTTTTTTTTTTTTAATTTGCTCTCTACAATTTATCTTTTGCCTCATTAATTGATTTCTCTTTTCAGAGTCTGTTGACATTCAGTACAAAGTCTCCAGAAGAGAAACTCACACCAACTAGCAAACAGGTTTGTTTCAGCCACTCATGGTAAAAGATATTTTGCAAACCTAATTTTTTTTTACTTTCGTGTATAAGAATAAAGATTCATTTGCTTTAAGATGAATTTCAAAACCATACACTTAGAAACTACTTGCGTCATGAGGTTATATTGTCCTTTTAAAATGTAGTTTTTGTTTGTACTATCAGCATATGCTTGTAATTTAGAAAGTCATATAATTTTTATAGGACTTGTTGGAAAACATTTCAGACACCACTGTCATTCCCCACAAAGATAACTGAACAGTTAGCTGGAATAGTTATTTGCCTGCAAATCTCAGAAATAATATACTTGAATGTCTGGATTGTTTGCATTAATTAACTGATCTATTGAAGTTAGGTTTTAATTCTTTCTCTTAACATCTCTACCCAATTTTCCCAGCGTAGAATATTAGGTTAATATTCATGATAACACAATTCATGGCAAAGCCAATGTAGCAATAGACAAGTTGTTTATCCTTCTCTGACCTACTTTTTTTTTGTTTTCTCTAGAGTTAATGTTTGCCTCCATTTAGTGTTTGCTTAGTTTTTTATTCTCACCTGATAGTCCCCAAACTCCACCCAGTCTGTTTAAATCTTTCCTCTGCATTTTCATATATGTTTGGGATTTGAGTTGTTTGAGAATTGCTTCCTAGAGCCTCACACCTGCTTTCCTCTACCAATTTCTTGTAAACCTATAGGTCATTGATATACTCTGATGTACATTCACTGGCATTCTAGGGATTTATTTTATCTCTGATAGGTTTCATCTTTTTTTTTCTTTTTTAAGTTTAATACTTTAATACATCTGTCAGAAAGGCCCCCACACTGGCCAGCCAGGGCCAACTCCAGAAGGATATGAGCCCCACCCAAGGTCATGAGTAAGATTATATAGGAAAAGGATATGGGGTGTTCCAGCTTTCTGATGATCTTTAAAATGATTGGCTATTGTCTAGGGTTGCCTTCCTACTGCTTCCTTGTCCTAACTGATAGTATTCAGGGGTCTCAAAACTCAATTTACCTGGGGACTGCAGGAGGCAAAGTTGGGGTGATCCTTGAGTGCAAAATCAGTAGTAAGCCTTGAACATTGGGGGGGGGGGTGTGACCCAAACAACTAAAACAAAACAAAACAAAAAAAGATTCCTCTAGGGTACGGCCACAAAATGTTGTACGGAGGGCTGCAAACGGCCGCGGGCTGCGAGTTTGAGACCCTTGGTCTACCTGATATGGCTAAGTAGCTTGGGGTGGTATCAGTGGAAATAGGCTTGTGAAGACCTATACCATGTGGTTTTTATAAATGGAATCTCTCCCTGCTCAGAACCTAAGAAGCCTGCCATGTGGCCTTTACAAAATGCCATTACTCCTTATTCAGAATCCAGGCCGCAACATTCCCTCCTTCTCTTAGGACCTGGGTCAAATTTTTGACTCTCCCTGAGGTTCCTCATCCTTCACCTACTTGTGGGCACAGACTGGATCCTTAGCACAAGCATCTTAATCCAGGAGGTTTTCTCAGGCGATTGAACCACAGGTTTCATCTCTTCGTCGTTCTTTCTGTTTTCTTTTGGGGGTTTCTACCTCTCTTGGCTGAAGCACAAACTAGTGCCTGGAGGTAAATATAAGGTCTTGCATGTTTGAAATATTTTTTCTCCCTAATTTCATTGATAATTAGATAGAGTTCTAGGTTGAAAATTTAAAAAAATATTATAAAACTTTAAGTCATTACATAGTAGTGTCTAGTATTATTGAAAGTCCAATACTGTTCTTATTCTTGATCCATAATTTATTTTCCTCTGGAAACTAATTCTACTTAGTATATTATGTTTCATATGTTTAAAACTAAACATTAGTTTGTGTGACTCAATGGGCCCCATTAAACAGTTTTTGTTCATCAACTGTGTTCCAGAAACTGTTGTAGGTACTTAGTATTTATCAGTTATTGAAATAGCAAAAAAAAATTATGCTTATAATCTAAAGAGATGATATAAAAATAAGCATTAAAAATGTGAAATACAGTCTTTTAGATTATTGGGAAGGGGACAATAAAAGAAAAAGTGTAGTAGATGGCCTGTATCTTGGCATTCTAAATAGAGAAGGTAGGCCAGATTGGCCTTAGTGAAAACAGGCTTTTTCTCTTGGAGAGGGGGAGGGGAATTGAGAAGTTGATCCAAGAAATGGAAGAATTAATTACTTTGCTTTTATTTTGAGGTGTGTGTGTGTGTGTGTGTGTGTGTGTGTGTGTGTGTGTGTGTGTGTGTGTGTTTGTATGCACATGTGTGCATACTCGGAGTTACTTCTAGCTCTGCACTCACAGATTTTGGTGATCCTGGGGGACCATATAGAAAGCCAGGAATCAAATCTGGGTTTGGCCACCTGCAAAACAAAGGCCCAACCTGTAGTAATAACACTCCAAACTTCTGTTTTATGAAACTTTTTAGTGTTGAACTTTTAAGAAGGGTGCTCTAATATTACTAATTTTTCTCATTCTTCATTGGTGGAGTAGTGTTTTGTGCTATTTTGAACTGATCTTTCATATTTGGAAATTTTTTTCCCTCTTAAACTGTTTCAGATTTTCTGGTCTTCTAGACTAAAAAGGTTTAGGCTTCTAAAACCTAAAACATTTCACCTGAACTAGCAGTATGTCTTTTCCCTCTAGAAAAGACAATTACTTCCACTGTAGAGACACATCTACCCTGACCGTGCAGTCCAATTAGACATTTCTTTTTTTTAATTGCTTTATTTAAGCACAACGATTAACAAGGTTGTTCATAACACAAGTGAGACACTTTCATCCGTTCTTACTTAGGCACCTTGATTGACAGAGCTAATACTAGTAGCAGCACTTCAGGCTTTGAGTAATCTTGCTCCAAACCCACTACCAGTTGTTCTTCCAGCAGTATTCAAGATCACCTTACATCCCTCACCCCACCTCCTTACCAAACTCAGCTTTCAAAGTGGAACAAATTGGAACTAATCTAGTTTGGGTCAGATGTGTATAATATGATTGTCCTGCCATCTTTGGTATCCACTGTTAGTGGGCAGCTGGGCCTCAGTTTTATCTATAAATGAATCATACTGTACAATTACTAAAGCTCCTCTTACTGACACTTTTTATTCAAGTAACCTGTTTTCCTTTTCCCTTTGTCTTGAATTTTTACAGTTACTAGCAGAAGAAAGTCTTCCGACCACCCCATTCTATTTCATACTGGGAAAGCACAGGCAGCAGCTGGAGGAGAAATCAAATAAAACTTTGGAGAATGAACTCGTGCAGCTACCTGTAACTGAAAATATACCTGCAATCAATGAGGTCAGTATTTTTTTTTTTTGGTTTTTGGTTTTTGGGCCACACCCGGTGATGCTCAGGGGTTACTCCTGGCTATTCTCTCAGAAGTCGCTCCTGGCAGGCACGGGGGACCATATGGGGAACCGGGGGATCAAACCACGGTCCGTCCTAGGTTAGCACAGGCACCTTACCTCCAGCGCCACTGCCCGACCCTGAGGTCAGTAATTTTTAATACATTTTAATTACTTTATTTAAATACCATGGTTATAAGGTATTAATGCAGTTGTGTGTGTGTGTGTGTGTGTGTGTGTTTGTTTTTGTTTTTGTTTTTTTCCTTTTTGTTTTTTTTGGGGCCACACCCAGTGACGCTCAGGGGTGATTCCTGGCTATTCGCTCAGAAGTCGCTCCTGGCAGGCACGGAGGACCATATGGGGAACCCGGGGATCGAACCGCGGTTCGTCCTAGGTTAGCAGTCCATCCTAGGTTAGCGCAGGCAAGGTAATATCTCCAGCGCCACCGCCCGGCCCCCGTTTTTATTTTTTATGATAATGAGAGTGCTGGATCATGTCAGATGCTTTCTCTGTGCCTGTTGATATGATCATGTGATTTTTACTTTTCCTTTTATTGGTGTAATGTGTTATATTGATGGCTTATACTTTTTAAACCATTCTTGCATCCAGAATGAATCTTACCTGGTCATGAATAATCCTGGTAATGGTATGTAATCTGGATTGAATCCTACCTGGTGATGAATAATCCTGGTAATGATATATAATCTTTGTGATAAATTGTTGAATTATCTTTGCTTGTATATTATTGTGGATCTTTGTTTCTATGTTCATCAAGGATATTAGCATTTGGGGCCGGATGCTGAAGGACTGTGGTTCGAATCCTGGCATCCCATATGGTCCTCTGAGCCTGCCAGGAGCTATTTCTGAGCATAGAGCCAGGAGTAACCCCTGAGTACTGGCGGCTATGACCCAAAAAAAAGAAAACAAAACAAAAGGATATTGGCATTTAATTTTCTTTCTTTTTAGCGTCTCAGTTTTTGGTATCAGTGTGATATTAGCTTCATAGAAACTGGAAGAGTTTCTGTTTCTTCAGTTTCTTGAAAGATCTTTTTTTGTTTGTTTGTTTGTTTTTTGTTTTTTGGGCCATACCCGTTTGATGCTCAGGGGTTACTCCTGGCTAAGCGCTCAGAAATTGCCCCTGGCTTGAGGGGACCATATGGGACGCCAGGGGTATCGAACCATGGTCCTTCCTCGGCTAGCCGGCCCCTTCTTGAAAGATCTTGATAAGGATTGTCAGTAGGTCTTTAAAGGTCTGAAAGAACTCACTAGTAAATCTATCTGGCCCAGGCTTTTGTTTTTGGAAAGACTCTTGATTATTATTTCAATTTCTCCAATAATGATAAGTTTGTTTAGGTATTCCAAGTCTTCTTGGTTCAACCTTTGTAATGTACAAGTTCAAAAGTTTATTCGCTTTTTCTAGGTTCTCTCATTTCATGGCATAAAGATTCTCAAAGTAATCTCTGATTATCCTTTGAACTTACATAGTGTCTGTTGTGACTCCTCTTTCATTTACAGGGCTGTTTATTAGGGTTTATTCTGTGAGTTTTGCTAATGTTTATTGATCTTGTTTATTTTTCAAATAATCGACTCTGTGCTTTAATAAATCTTTTGGATTTCTTTTTTTTTTTTTTTTTTTTTGTAAGGGGATTCCAGTTTTTTAAATTTCTGCTGAGTTTTTCTATTTCCTTTTCTATATATTGGCCCTTTCTTCCTACCTAATGAATGCTTGCAAAACTACAAATTATCCTCTTACTCTGATTTTACTCTGTCCAACAAATTCTGATAGTTTGTATTCACATTCTCATTTGTTCCCAGGAATCTTTGGATTTCCTCTCTGACCCATTGATTTTTTAGCAGTGAGCTATTTAATTTCCAGGTGTTAAAGTTATGTCTCCATTTCTGTTTGTAATTCACATCTATTTTCAGTACATATTTGGTCTGTCCTCTTGATTTTTGTGGAAGTTTTGTGACCAAGCATGTGGTCTATCTTGGAGGGGAATGTCCCATATGCATTGGAGAAGAGTGTGTTTTTTTATTTTAGGTGGGTGAAAAGCTATCTCTTTCATTTCTTCCTTCAAAGCAAGTATATCCTTGTTGAGTTTTAGCTTGGTTGATCTATTAAGAGGTATCAGAACAGTTTGAAATCCCCCAACTACTCTTATAGTGCTATTGATGTCTTTCATCAAGCATATTAGCAGTTATTTGAAGTATTTTGCTGGTCTCTTATTAGATGCATACATGCTTAGGAGTTTGATTTCTTCCTGTAGTATACGTCCCTTGATAACCAAGAAAGGATCCTTTTTCTTTCTTACAACCTTTTTGAACCTCAAGTCTGTGCCATCTAATTTTAATTATAAATCAGTATGACCACCCAGTCTTTTTTAAGGAGTTGTTTGCGAGAAAAATTGTCTTCCAACCTTCGACTTCTAGTTTGTGTTTGTTCTCCTATTCAAGTGTATTTCTTGCAGGTAACAGAATATTGGATTCAAATTTCTGAACCATTTTGCCGCTCTATAGCTCTTAATTGCTGCATTTAATCCATTGGCATTGAGAGAAATTGTTGTCCTGGAATTTTATGCAATCTTTTAAGTTGATTTTGAGTCTGTAAAGTTCCTGAACTATTACTGTATCCTTACTTCACTCCTGAATGAGAGTCTGGCTAAATGAAAAATTCTTGGTGAGCTATTCATTTTGTTGAGTTCTTTGTTGTTGTTTTATACTATATCACAGGCCTGGAGAGTGCTTGTGATAAATCTGTGTCAATCAGGGGGCCATAGCAGTAGTGCAGTGGTAGGGTACTTATCTTGCATGTGGCTGACCCAGGACGGACCTTGGTTCTATCCCCAGTGTCCCATATGGTCCCCCAAGCCAGGAGCAATTTCTGAGCAAATAGCCAGGAAAACCTTCTGAGTGTCACAGGGTGTGGCCCAAAACAAAACAAAAATAATGCCAAAAAAAAAAAAAATCTGCTGTCAGTCTTAAGGATGTTCCTTTGTAGGTAATACCTTTTATGATCTGCAGTTTTCAGGATCCTATCTATGGTTTTTATCATTGTGACTAGGATGTGCCTTGGGATATTTTTATTTGGGTCGTTTTTAGCTAATACTCACTCTTCAGGCATCCAGGATGAGTGTGCATGTGCTCTGAAAACTTTAGCAGTGATGTCTTTGATTGCTGCTTTTCTTCACACAGGTTTTTTTCCCTAACTCTGGGACATACCCCACCCCCGTGATATTTTTTTAATTCTATTAAATTTGTCTCAAAGTTCTATTGTTCTGTTTGTTTATATTTATTTATTTATTTATTTATTTATTGGTTCTTTGGGCCACACACGATGACACTAGGAGGGTTACTCCTAGCTACCCCATTCATAGATCACTCCTGGCTTGGGGGAACCATATAGGATGCCAGGGGATTGAATTGCAGTCTGTCCTTTGCTAATGCCAGCAAGGCAGATGCCTTACCACCACTCCAACCCCTGTTTGTTTATTTTCATTTATTTCTTCAGATTTTATTCCTCCATCTTTTTATTTATTTTGAGGCTTTTTTCACCCTCCGTTGTTGTCTGTAGGTTTTCTTTACTTTATCCTCAAATTCATTGATTCTGTCCTTAGAAGTTATTACTCTGCTACTGAGGCCTTTCAATGTATTTTTCATTATGTTTCCCAAGTTTTTCAGATGTGATAGTTCTGTTTGTATTTTTCTCATTTCTGCTCTCCCATCCTCTTGTTTGTTTGGGTTTTTTTGTTTGTTTGTTTTGCGTTGTGTTTCATTGTTTCTTTGAGCTCATTGATCATCCTAAGCATTTCCACCGTGAACTCCATTTCAGAGAGATTATATCTGAGATTAGTACTGATTGGGTCTGCAGAATTGCAGTCTTCACCCACCTGGCATGGTGGGTTTTTGCATTGCTTCTTTTTGTCTCCATTTGTAGTCTCAAGATACTTCTTTCCTGTGTCACTGTCAGTCTTCCCCACTGTCAGAGAAGTCTTGGGAGTTTTTGTGGGTGACAAATTAACTGTGTGGCTTCTACCTGGGGGTGGGTAGAGTCACTTTTTTTCGATAGCTCCTTTAGCTCTGCGCACTGTAAACTGAGGTAAGTAATTATTAAAGCAAACTAAGTAAATGAATTAAGGTTCCATAAGTTTGTACTTTTTAACCCAGTTTAATAACTTTTGAATAATTATTGTATACTGTAGAGCTCCAGTACCAGGTCAGATCCTGTAAATTTAGGATTTCGGTTTAGTATTGCATGACCCTAGAGGAGGGTTGGTGAGGAGAGTTGTTTGCATAAGTGTAGGAAGCAAGAATCTATTGTTTGTTCTTTGGTTGGCTTCAGATATTTTTCAGTGACATCCCATCTTTGTTTTCTCTCCAGCTTCTTCACACCCCTGCTCACGTGCTGCCATCAGCATCTTTCCTGTGTTCCATGTTTGTAAATTCATTGCTATTATCTGAGGAGCCTAAGAGGTAAAAGAATGTTCAGATTAGTTGAACTATTATGTTTGGGAAATGGGATGATCTGTATTCCTTGACTTGGTTATTTCATTGTTTTTATCTTCTTGCTAGTATGTATTCAGAGGACAAAGAGCTATTAAGTCATCTAAATATAATGAAATTAAAAATGCATTGAAAATAATTGGCAGAAGCAGTTCTTTTGTACAATTAAGGATTTGGTGTCTGACCTAACTTAGTTTCATTTTGGGGCCATGCCAGAGGTACTTATAACTTTGTGCTCAGGGATCAATCCTGGCAGGGCTCAGGGGTGCCTGAGATTCCGAATTGGCTGCATGCAAGGCAAGCACTATACCCACTATTTTTCTGACCCCTGCCACAGCTTACATTTCTTATCAATTTGTTTCATCTTTTATAGCAAACCATAATCTTTGTCATTGTTTTGGGGCCCCATCCAGAGGTGCTCAGGAGTTGCTCCTGAGTCTGTGCTCAGGAATCATTCCTGATGAGGTCGGAGGACTATATAAGATGCCAAAGAATGAACCTGGGTCGGCTACATGTAAAGTAAATGCCCAATCTGTGCTGTCACATCAGCCCCACAAACCATAATTTGTTAATGTACTAAGAGTTTTTATTTGTATTATCCTTAATGGTTATATTTCTATATAATGTATTAAATAGAAAAGTTGCTTAGAAGTACCTTTTAAAATCATGTTTGTATTTTGTTTTATCTTCTGTGACTTAAGTGTTGAAGAATCGTCTGGTGATGTAGACATGGAGGAAGAAAAGGAAAGTGATGATTCTGATGAAGAAAATTATCATATGGAAAAAGTTCAGGACACAGAAACCACGGACTTGGGAGAAGACATACATCAGTTGTCAAAATCTGAAGAAAAGGAACTGAGAAAATTCAGGAAAGTTGACTACAGCTGGATAGCTGCTCTTTAAGTCTGGGAGATGGGAACGGGTTTATGCTTTTTTTTCTTTGTATATTGATGCTCTAGAAATATCTATTTTAAAATTATTTCTGTTCTGAATATATTAAAAGATTTACTTTTCATAAATATGAAGCTATATTCTCATTTTTAATTTTCTGGTTCTACCTCACTTTATTTGAATTTTGAGTCACATGTCAGCCTTATTAAACGCCTTTTTTCTTCTTTGATGAGACTGTGTGTCCCAGGCTCATGCTCCCTTTCTGTAATTTGGAGACAGAATGTTGCTGATTAAGTTTAACAAAAATCTCATTTAATGACCAAAGATTCCTTAAACTTCTGGATTCTCTTAGTGCAATGATTTCTGTTAAATGATTTTCTTCATGTCATATTCCCTCGTATTATCTCACTGAAATATGGGGAATATCTGGGCCTAAGTCTTTTTAAGAAGGGCTAGCCTATAAAAAGTTTTACGACAGCCTTGAAACTTATAAAGAGTTGCTTTCACATTATTTATTGTTATGATTAAGTATGTCGAATAAACAGCTTTTAAATCTTCCATTGCGGGTTGCAAAGAATCCAAATCACTGTGTTTTGTTAAAGTTCCCTAAGAAAATTATATTTAATATAGGAAAAGTTAAGTATACAGATAATAAGAGTCCATTCTAATGAATAGTCACAGTTGTTACAAATGGTATTTTTATGTTTGAGTCAACAGCTAACTTTAGTGACTGTATAAAAACCAGCCATATAAAGTGCATAGTTCATTTGGTTTTTGTGTCCTTAAAGCTAGGCACAGTCATCACAATTTTAGAACATTTCATCATCTCAAAACTCAACACAGATTTGGGGGAATGGTTCAAAAGTCTAGAGTGCATAGCATTGGAGAGCCTCGCTGCTAACACACTGCCCCAGCATGATCTCCCATGCAGTGCCATGTGTGGCCCAACAAGAAAATAATAAATAAAACATTGCATTAGCTCTCATTCTCTCATTTCTCCCAGTTTACCTTAAGCTTACCTTTCTGTCTCTTCAGATTTGCCTATTGTAGAGATTGTGTGAAAGTGGAATCACATATGTGTTATGGTAGCACTTTGCTTTCATTTCTTATAAAGGTGGATATATTGAGTCACCCTGGTAATTCAATTTAATTCAACTAATTTCTTTCAAGAACTTTAACCATCTTACAGATGTGGAATACTGTATTCTCTTTTCCTTTCTGATAAACTGGTGATGGTTTCATTTGTTCTGTTGGGATTGCTGCCTTCTGAATTGCTGGACTCCACAGTCTTCAGTTTTGAAAGAATGTTTGAGTGCCTCTTCAAATAATGTCAACTCTCTTATTAGGAACTACCTTTTCTTGCTCTTGAGGAAAAAATTTTACAGCTCCTACACTTAAGGCAGGCACATTGGTCCCTTCTATGAGTGATTCTGAGTGATACCCCCTTGAAGCCCGATGAGATGTCCAGATTTCCTCAGGGTAGACACTGACCAGGTTGGGTTGGAGGATATGCTTGTATATGTGTAGGACTTAAATCACATATTCTCATAATTAAGTACATGATTCTCATTATTAAATGTTTTCTTTGCCCTGATGACAATATTTATTTTCTTTTGTTGTTTTGGGTGGGAACTTGGGAGCCACTTGGCTGTGCTCAGGAGTCACTTCTGACTGCATTCAGGGATCATTTCTGGCAGGCTTGGGAGATCATATGGGATACCAGGAACTAAATTCAGGTAGGTGCAAGGTAAGTGTTCTACTTGCTATATTATCGTGCCAGATCTGTTTGTTTTGAATACCTTTTTAACTATTGTGGCACTAAACAACAGGATCATGCTATTCCAGAAATAGAGTTTTCACTGTTAAATTCTTCACCTCTTACCCCATTACAGTTTGAAGAAATCAGGGGGTTATTTGTTTGTTTTTTTGGTTGATTTTTCTTTTTTATTTGCGTCACACTCAGCGGCACTCAGGGATTATTCCTGGCACTGCGCTCAGAAATCGCTCCTGGCAGGCTCGGGATAATATGGGGTGCCGGGAATCGAATTGTGATCGGTCCCAGGTTGGCCATATGCAAGGCAAATGCCCTACCACTGTGCTATCACTCCAACCCAGGAAATCGAGTTTGTTCTGTCAAGTTTGTCATTGCTTACAGATTTTACATTAGTAGCTTACATGATCCTCTGTATTTTATGGATCTTGTATGTTGGTCATTGGTCATTGTAATCACAATAGCACTGTACTCAAAGACGTGATCATTTCAAATAGTCTTAATAGTTACAAGGTTTTGAAATATTAGATAAATTTGATACTCATATCATTTTCCCATATAACAAATTTATTTTCAGTTATAATTTGTGATATTTCCCCCCTGCTGCTGTCTTCAAAACCTGGTAAGTATTGTTTGTCAGACACATTATGGTTTTAACTAGCCATATCTCCAGTGCCTAATAGCTTCAGATGCTAGTGATTACTATTTGAACAGCTGAAGTTTAGAAGCCAGATTAACTTGAAAAATTTTAACTGGAGCCAAACTAGTTTCTCTCTGAGCCCAGGTCTGTATAGCCCAATGATAGACACTTGCATGGAGGCCATTCTGTGCCCAGCACCAGCATTGCAGTGTGCCTGTGGATGGTACTTCCATCTGTTAACCCCAGCACCACTGATATTCCTGGTGCCCTGCAACCAATATGTGGCAGCCCAGTCAAAATGTGAGTGAACACTGTAACTAGGGGTCTCTCTCTCTCTCTCTCTCTCTTTCTCTCTCTCTCTCTCTCTCACACACACACACACACACACACACACACACACACACACACAGAGAGAGAGAAAACAAAAGGGAAGGAGAGAATAAAATATTAAAATAGAAAGCAATTTATTGGGAGAAAGGACTCATTCACTGCTGGTGGGAATGCCGTTAGTCCAGCCTTTATGGAAAACAATATGGAGATTCCTCAAAAAACTGGAAACTGAGGTCCCATATTATCCAGCTATACCACTCATAGGAATATACCCTAGGAATCCAAAAGAAATACAGAAATGCCCTCTGCACACCTGTATTCATTATAGTGCTGTTTACAATAGCCAGAATCTGGAAACAACACAGATGCCTGACAACAGATGAAAGGCTAGAGAAATTGAGGTACATATATATACACAATGAAATACTGTGCAGCCATGAAGAAAAATGAAGTCCTGAAATTTTCCTATACATAGACGGACATGGAAACTATTATGTTGAATGAAAGTCAGAGGGCAAGAGATAGACACAGAATAGCCTCACCTGTGGGTTTTAAGAAAAATAAAATACAATATAGTTAATAATACCCGAGACAATAGAGATGGCTTGGAAGGACCAGTGCATGAAATGATGCTTACCACAAAGATTGGTAAGTGCAGTTAGAGAAATAACTATTTCTCTAATAGAGAAAATAACTATCATGACAATGGTAGTGAGTGAAATAAAATGCCTGTCTCGAAGACAGGCAGGAGGTGGGGAGGAAGATGATGGTGGGTGTATTAGTGGCCAGAAGGTTGCACTGGTGAAGGGGTTGTACTTTTTATGACTGAAACCCGATTTCAAACATGTTTGTAATCATGCTGCTTAAATAAAGATAATATTTTTTAAAAAAGCATTTTATTCTGGAACAGAATAAATAAGGAATACTTTTGATATATATGGCAGGTATTTTGGCCACATTTGGTGGCACTCAGATTACTCTTGGCTCTGAGCTCAGAAATTATTCCTGGTAGGTTCAGAGGACCATATGGGATGACCAGGATTAAACCCAGGTCAGTTGTGTACAAGGGATAAAAGCCCTACCTGCTTTGTTATTGCTCCAACCTCGATCTAGCTAAAATTCTTGATCTGATGATCTATAGTCCCTCATCCATAAAAATAAAATTCTCTCATGTAAATACTTTTTTTAGTCTTACTATTTTAAATATAGGAAAAATATGCAAAATTTCAATACTATACAAGATCTCACAATTCTATGCAGAAATTTAGAATCTAGGCTGTTTAAGAACTACATGTCTAGAATAGGCTCATTGATGTGTTTTAACAGTGGTGGTGTTCGTTTTTTTTCAATCAGACTAGCATACAGTGTAGAAAATGTAAACTATAATATAAGTTAATGTCACAAATTACTTGAGATCCAGGGGCCAGAGCAGTGACACAAGCAGTGAGGTATCTGCCTTGTGTGCGCCATCCTAGGACGGACTATGGTTCAATCCCCCAGCATGCCATATGGTCCCCCAGGCTAGGAGTAACCCCTGAATGTCACCAGGTATGGTCCAAAAACCAAAAACAAAAATACAAACAAACAAAAAAATTACTTGAGTGCTATAAGGGAGCATTTAAGAGAAACATTGAGTTAAATATAACCTTTAAGTTTTGTAAATGACACTGCTGGGCTTTTTTTTTTTAATTTAAACTAGTACTTAAGAAAATTGTATTTTTCTTTGTTATCTGTACATCTTGATAGCCATGAAAATGACAATCTTAAATACGAAATTCAGGACTCCAACACCACATCATCTTAGATGAAGTGGTAAATGTTACATTACAGGCAGATTATAAGAGTAAGCCGTGCAAATTCTAAATTCCTTTATCTAAATTTCAGAATTAGACTAAATAAAATATCTCCAGCTCTGAATCAAAAAGTAAAGGCCAACTTGGTCTTAGAACCCCCGCAGCTACCCAAGCTTCCAAGTGCCAAGAAGTAGCCTTGTATTAAAATTTGTGGTGCATATATATAATATCTTCATTTTCCATTCATGAATGACATACATCTGGCTTGGAAATTCCTTAGGAGATCAGAGCACTTAGTTCATTAAATGAAATAATCAGACATGAAAGTGCCTCAGTTCCTTCCATTGTTTTGTCAAGTTTTGATCATTGTTGTTACTCAGTAGTAGTCTGGCCTACCGGAAGGAGCAATGTAAGCACTCTAAAAACAAAATTTTAAATACAAATATTGATATTAGATTCTAACTGACATAGGAAGGTAAATTTAAACTCCTTGATCCTTCAGGAATGCTTGTCTGCTGTTGTCAAATTTATTTCAGAAGTCTAAGTGAGTTGTAGTTGATGCCCAAAAAAGCCCCAGTGTTGAGATTAGAATACCAATAGACCAGCTTTTACTAGTGTGGTGTTTGTGTTAAGTTCTTTAAAGTCTTACGGTTTTTCTTCATCTCTAAAGAGATTTGAGTTTAATTAAATGTAACCTAAAAAGTCAATAAGGAGCATGGCATGGCAGAGTGTGTGAATACATATATGGGGGAGAGTTTGTAATGAGTAATGGTAACACAGAATCTGTACAAGATAATGGCAGTGAGTCAGTGACAGCATTGATTAAACTACATATGAAAACTTTGACACAATCCTTGTGGTGGCCACTAAACAAAAATTTAGAGAAAAGGCACATAACAAGAAAGATCAGTCACTGAATCACCACAGAAACCTAAATGAAATATCAAGTAGAAGCACACAAAGAAACAACAGATAAGCAACCAGAAAGCAAAGGGGGAAATTATGGCAGTAAAACTCCATAAACATCATTCTAAATGTGGGTCGTCTAAACTCACCAAGAGTGTTGGAATGGATTTTAAAAATGGGCTTATGAAAGCAGGGACCAGAGAGATAGCACAGTGGTAAGATGTTTGCCTTGCATGCGGAAGAACAGTGGTTTGAATCCCGGCATCTCATATGGTCCCCGGAGCCTGCCAGGGGCGATTTCTGAGCGTAAGAGCCAGGAGTACCCTGAGCGCTGCCGGATGTGACCCAAAATCAAAAAAAAAAAAAAAAAAAATGGGCTTGTGTTTTTCTTTCTTGTATTTTTTTGTTTTGGTTTGGTTTTTGTTTTGTTTTATGGTTTTTTGTTTTTGTTTTTTAGGGCGGGGTGTGGGTCACTCCAGCAGTGCTCAGGGCTCACTACTGGTAGGCTCAGGGGTCCATATAGGATATGCTGGGATTCGAACCACCGTCCTGCATGCCAGGCAAATGACTTACCTCCATGCTATTTCTCTGCCCCTTATGTTTTTTTTTAAACCCACATGGATTCTGAAAACAAATGCAAACTCCTATCAGAAAGGAAGACAAGAGTTGGTGTACTTTTCAGATAAATTAGTCATTGAACAGAATTAGGAAAATACTTCATAATGACCAAGGAATCAGTTGAAATATTATTATCTATACACTCAGCTTGTTATCATCTAAATACATAGAACAAATACTAATAGACCTATTTAGCAATAGGCCTAAAAGGAATCATTGACGGCAACATCTTAAGAATAAGGACATCATCCCTGCTCACATCAATGAATAGATCATAGAACAAATTTGATATATGAGGGGACCTACATATATTAATGGAAGATGTGACCCTAAAATACTGAACACATTCTCTTCAATGATTGTAACATTATCAGAGATAAATTATGAGCTAGAACACAAAACATGTTTTAATATATGAAGGCATAGCTTAATAAAAACTAATGAGACAAAATATTTCTGGATAATCTATGTTAACAACAAAATCAACAGATTAATTTTTTAGAATTTACTTCACCCCTAGTGAGCATTACAACTAGAATATTTTTGTGCATCACAACTAAAGAGCAACTCTAGCACTACAACAAAAGGAGCATAGTCATATGCTAGTACTGCCACCAAAACGAGAACCAAACATCAGCACACCCACTCCCCAGAAAGAGAGAGAAATAATAGAAGTGCTTTATTAGTAAAACAATTACCCAAAGACAAAAGTTAAACTATGGCATTTAGCAAAAGCATTTTGGTACTGAGAGAATGACCTAAATTTGCAATAAAATAAAGATCTCGGGACGGAGCTATGGCAAAAGTAGTAGGGTGTTTGCCTTGTACGCACTAACCTAGGACAGACCACAGTTCGATCCCCCTGAGTCTCATATGGTCCCACAAGCCAGGAGCAATTTCTGAGCGAATATTAACCCCTGAGTGTCACCGGGTGTGGCTCAAAAACAAATAAAATAAATAAATAAATAAAGGTCTTTCTGAGGTAACTATTACAAACAACATAATTTGGCAAATACTTGGCTGGATTTGCTAGGAAAATGGAGAGAACTTATAAAAAAAATAAAAATCCAAGTAGTTATTAACAAGATATCACAAAAATATGAAGAATCATAAAAAATGCTATAACATCCCTATGTCAAATTGGGCTATCTAGAAAAAATAACTAATATTTTCAAGAATGAATCAAGACATAACATTTACAGACCAGATACAAGAGCAAAAATTGAAAAATCAAAATGTCCCAAAGTAAAAAGCCTAGTAGGAGTTGTCTTCATTAATCCTACTTTCAAAGATGAATCAATACTACTCAAATCTAAATAAGTGAAGATGTTCCCAAACATATTTTATGAGGCTAACATTTTTCTAATTACAAAACAAGACCTATACAGTCTTATATTCCCAGATCCCAAGATCATCTATCTTAATAAATATTTCCAACATTTAAACTTGAAAAGATATGAGAATTCATATCTTTTTTAGCAATAAATAATAAGATATTACCAACTGTTTATCCACTCATTTGGTCTAAAGTTTTTGTAATTATAAATAAAGCCACTGTGAACATTTGTTTACAGACTTTTTGTGTATGTAAGTTTTCTACTCCTTTGAGTAAGTAGCTAGAGCATGATTATTGAACACAATGGGACGCGTGTCTTCCACTTCGTAAAAGATTGTCATATTGGTTCCCTCTACCCCCTCCCCAAAATACCCTTTCCATATGCCTGAATGAGTGCACAGCCAGAAGGGCAAACGCCTTGCATGCTGTTGAACAGGGTTCAATCTCAGGCATCCCATAAGGTTCCTCAGACACCACCAGGAGTAATTCCTGAGCATCGCCAGGTGTGACCCCAATAAAAAGATTGCCAAAGGTGCCAATATTGCCACCGATAAAAAAAAAAATGAAAGTTCTTATTGCCACACATCCTCACCAGCATGTATTGGGGCCAATGTTCTGGCTTTTGGCACTTGTAATAAGGCAGTTGTGTCTTGTTTCAATTTGCATTTCCATAATGTTTGATGTCAAGTATCCATTGGCAGGCTTGTTTGTCATCTGTGTATCTTTAGTGAGATATCCATGTTTGGAGTTCATTTATTTAAATCAGGTTATTTTATAATTAGCTTTTTAAAGAGTTGTTTATTTTCCCTCTCCCAGCCTATGTTCATTGTTTATTAACATATGCATATTTTGAAAATATTTCTTCTGATCCGCTGACTGCCTTCTCATCTTGATGGTATTGTTTTCCCAAGAACAAGGGTGTTTAATTATGACAAGCTTATAATTTCTTTCATAAATTGTGTTATTTTTTTGTTTTTTGTTTTGTTTTGTTTTGGTTTTGGGTCACACCCGGCAGTGCTCAGGGGTTACTCCTGGCTCCATGCTCAGAAATTGCTCCTGGCAGGCACGGGGGACCATATGGGGCACCAGGATTCGAACCGATGACCTTTTGCATGAAAGGCAAACGCCTTACCTCTATGCTATATCCCGGGGCCCCATAAATTGTGTTTTTAATGATCTCCACAGAAATCATTGCCATGTCCCAGTTCTTTTTACTATGTTCTCTAATTTGGGGTTTTCATCATATATTTATAGTTAGGTCTCTGATTCATTTTATACATATTTTTGCTAGGGGTAAAAATTCCTATAGATTCTTATAGATCAATATTTCTCAACCTATTTCTGATCATGGTCCTTTTTCATCCTGTGTTCTTTCTGTGTTGTGGCACAAAATCCAGAAAAGAAAATTAGAAAAGCTCTATTTAAACAAAACTTGCTTTTAACTACAGATGATTAACTTTAGGAAGCAGACATTAGTGGTTTTTGTGATTGGCTATCTAATACCATTTTATGCAGTACAGTAAATAAGAATAAGCTCATTAAAAAAAAAAAAGAATCAGCTCAGTGGCTGTTGCTTTCCTCCCCCCATAATACTTTCCTCCCCAATCAAGGAGAGAAGAGGGTACTTAGGAAAACACAAAATGCAATAGAAAATCACCCAGTTCTCATCCAGAATGTTCTTTAATAACTATCATTACCATAGTGGTTCTTTCTCTGCCCTAACTATACTCCCCTGTTTTTTGTGGCAAGCTTCCGACCATGGACCAGTCCTCCTGGCTCTCATCTCTACTGTCTTTGAATATCAATACAATACATCTTTTAAAAATGCTTTCTTAATGATCTGTCTAAACTTGAGCACTCATTATTAATAAGATCATAAGGCATTTTTATAAGCTCTTGAACCAGATAGTTCTTGGTCTCTTTTTCTCCTTCAATAAATTATTGTTTTATGAATTCATGAATATTTTCATCCTAGACTGTTGTAAGAATTTCTTCTTAAGGATTTTTTTTTTGGCTGTCATTTGGTATTTTTACACAAACTGCAATATTAGCTGCATTAAATAAGTCTCATAAAAATATTTTCCTTATCTTTGACCTTCTAGAGTTATTAGCCATGAAGCTTTAGTGCATCTCAGGAAACTGACCAAAGGAAGTAATTTGGCAGCCAAGAGACAAAATTCCATTTGTCATGGCACTATGTCTACTTAAGCATGTGTGCATTGCTGGCCATCGGATCATCACATATGGAAGACATATTTTTATTATTTTCTTGGAGTAGTTTCAACATAGGTAATTTATTTTTTCAAGATATTTCTAACATCCTCAAATATGTACTAAACGTCTCCTATTGTGATTTCTGCAATTATTTCAATTGCCCTTTTCATAGAATATCTGTCTCCTCCAAAATTCATATGTTGAAACCTTAGCCACAAAATGATGTTATTTAGAAACAAGGCTTCATTTTTTTTTCGTTTGTTTGTTTTGTTTTATCTTTGGGCCACACCCGGTGATGCTCAGTGATTACTCCTGGTTATGCGCTCAGAAATCACTCCTGGCCTGGGGACACCAGTGGATCAGACGTACGTGCGGTACGTGTTAGGTTAGTGCATGCAAGGCAAACAAACACCTTACCACTTGCGCCATCACTCTGGCCCTATGAAACAAGATATTTAAAAAAATAATTAGATTTGAGGGGCTGGAACATAGAATGGGTAGGGTATTTACTTTGCACGAGGCTCACCCAGGTTTGATCCCCGCCATCCCATATGGTCCTACAAGCTTACCAGGAGTGAGTCCAGAGTACAGAGACAAGTGTAACATCTGTGTACCACAAGGTGTGACACATCCTTAAAAAAAATAAAAGGCGGGGGCCGGGTGGTGGCGCTGGAGATAAGGTGCCTGCCTTGTCTGCGCTAACCTAGGACAGACCGGACCGCGGTTCGATCCCCCGGTTCCCCATATGGTCCCCCGTGCCTGCCAGGAGCGACTTCTGAGCGAATAGCCAGGAGTAACCCCTGAGCGTCACCGGGTGTGGCCCAAAAAAATCAAAATAAATAAATAAATAAATAAATAAAATAAAAGGCAATGAAATATGAAAATGGAAACCCATGAAAGAATTTATGTGCTTAGAAAGGATGACCTAGGTCCTACTCATGTTGAAATGATACAGCAAGTTCATAGGGACCATGAAGCAAAAGACGGGTCCTCACCAGGTATCTTGACCTTAAACTTCTTCTCTTGAAGGACTGAAAAACAAATGTACCCTGCCCCACCCAAACCAAACTCAGGACCTCACAAATGCCAAGCAAGTGCTCAACTGCTGAACTACACCTCTGGTCCTAAACGTTTGTTGTTGTTGTTGTTGTTGTTGTTTTTTAAATTCTTCAGCTTGTGCTATTTTGTTAGAGTAGCCTAAATAGACTAAGATAATTTTACAGTGAACTTGATCAGCTTTCTGATTTGTTGCTGGATTCCAGTTTCCCAAATGACAGTGTTCAATTCATTGTGCAGTTCAGACTGGCCCTTGTTTTTAATACTCCCTAACACATTCCAATTGTTCTTGTTAGGTTCTTGCAAGTTCAACAGGGCTCACACAGTCGGTAGAGATCTATCAGAAAGTTGGGTTTCTCATCATTCTTGAAGCTCTTCCATAAATCACCCAGTGTCTACTTTCTACTAAAAAAAAAAAAAAAAAAAAAAAACAGAGATGTCAACAGGATTCTGAATTCTTATGCTCATTTTCTGTTGGTTTCATGGTTGACCTTCCTCCAGATACAGTCAACCAATTTAAGGAAAAGCGCTGACCAGGCAAATCTGTTCCATGTTTGTTAACTACTTTGGCGGTTACATCCCACCACCCCTAGCTGCTGGCTTCAACTCTGAGAGATTCTGCAGGAACATAGTTCAAAAGTAAGTTTGTCTGAAACTAAGGAAGTTTGTCTTATGTTTTCCTTAGCCACTGGTTTAAAAAACAAAACAACAACAACAACAACCTTGAATTGCCTGTTTGAGCAGTGACAATTTGCTTTTATTCCACATTTCACTCTTACAAAACAAACATTCTCCAACAGCATAGAGAACTTTTCCAAGAATTAATTATCTGCTTTGTTGGCAACAAGTTCCCTGGTTCATGAACAAGACTTTCGAAGGAAGAGTCTGCCAAGGAAAAGTCTGGTAAACAGCAATCTCTTGGCACTTCCCTCTTTTCCTCTGGTTGCAAACCACACACAATCAATTCACAGCAGGGACACACCAAGTTGAGAATGGTGATAATCGCCCACATCACATATTTCCTGAGTGCTTGTCCCAGTAACTGTCTAAGAAATGTTCTTACTGTATCTCCATGGTCGACCCAGAATCCCCTCAGAAATCACTGTTTGACAGCATGGTCTTCAGTGTTGACTAAGATGTGCAGGTCTCTGTGTGTGTGTGTGTGTGTGTTTTGAAATTACTCCCACAACAATCTACTACTTCAATTGATGTAAATTGAGCATCCTATTTAAAGCTTACCTTTTTCACTCCTGCTACATAAAAATTTTAGTGATCATAAAAATTTTAGTGATCAGGTTGGAGCCATAGCATAGTGGGTAGGGTGCTTTCCTTTCATGCAACCAACCAGGGTTTGATCCCTGGATTTGATCCTCCCGAGTCTGACAGGAGTGATTTCTGAACTTGCAGAGCCAGGAATAACCCCTGATAGCTGTCTGATGTGGCCTGAAAATAAAAATCAATGATCAATCACTTCCATCAGAAACCTAGAAATCAGAGTAGTTTTCCCAACTCTGTAAGGCATATATATGTACACTTACATGTGTGTATATGTACATATATGATTTAAAATTGCTTTTCTCACTCTCTGATATTGTTAGGATCCAGTATCTGAAAGACCACACTAAGCAATGATATCTGTATCAAAAAATTTTATTCAGCATAAGTGAAGCAAACAGAGTCCCAAAATGTCTGAAAGTCAGGTTTAAAAATTGAAACTGCAGGGGCCCAGGAGATAGCATGGAGGTAAGGTGTTTGCCTTTCATGCAAAAGGTCATCGGTTCGAATCCCGGTGCCCCATATGGTCCCCCATGCCTGCCAGGAGCAATTTCTGAGCATGGAGCCAGGAGTAACCCCTGAGCAGTGCCGGGTGTGACCCAAAAACAAAAACAAAAACAAAAAAATTGAAACTGCCCAGAAATGTTAAATATGTATATCTTGGGTGTGGTGTTGTTTATTTTCTTGATATGATAACAAATTCCTTTAACTTGAAGAAGTAGGAAAACTTTTGAATCATATAGTTTTACATAAGCAAATGGTATGAAAACATGAAGAAAGGCTGCTTAACAAAACCAAATGGTTTCCACCAAAATCTTGCAAAGCCCAGTTTCTGGCAATACATGCATGCTTGCTAGAGGGTGCTGTCGTTCAACCCTAATGTGTTTTCAGTGGTGAGGATTTGAAAATAAAATTGCCTCAAGTTGTTTCTGCATCAGTTATGACTATGGATAAGTTGTTTGCCTATTGTGATCTTATGTCATAAAGTATCTTTTCTTCTAGAAAAGTGGTACAGAATCATTACATTTCTTAAATATTTTTTCCAAGCAGGATTCTAGGCTTTGCCACTGAAGTACTGGAAAGTGATTCTTCCTATGTTAGTTGTCCAGTTTTTCTGAGTTACTTCATAGTCTTAGCCATCATCTTTCAAAAGACTTTCATCCCATAAGGCATAGCTTGAATCATTTAATAATTTCTAATTCAGCTAACCTATAAATATATTTCCTCATTCTTGATCTCAGATCTAAATGTATCTTCATATAAATTCTGTCTAAACATGTTCTAGATTTATTTTTACTTTCCCTTGACTAATAATGTTCCAGGTAGTTTCTGTTGAGTGTTACTTGATTGTTTCAATGGGAAAAATCTGTTCCTAGGTCATATTAGAACGTGTAGCCAGGCCACGAAAGATTATTCAATCTAGAATTATATGAACTGTGTGATGCTATTGACCATTTTCAGTTATATCTGAATAGGCAGGTGTTGGAACATTCTGATTGTGGACATCAGCAAAAGTTTCTCCTCACCCAGTATAAAGCTTATGACCACTAGCTGTAGATGTAAAAATATTGCTGGCCATCACTCTCAAGTTCACTAAAAACACCCCTAATTTGATGTTTTCTAGTTTTATGTTGGGCAACTTTATTGCATATCAAGTTATTAAACAAGTTAAAATATATAAAAATTAGAGTGAGAGCAATTTGTAGAGACCATATTTTATTCATTGATTAAATGCACTGAACATAATTAAATGCTCTGAACATATTTAATGATTAAAGGCACTAAGCAAAGTGAAGCTGCCCTAAAGAACACAAATACCTCAACTATTTCCTTTCATCTAGAGTGAGCCGCAATATACATATACAATATACAGGGAGCAGCAAATGAAAACACCTAGAAGACTTATTTCACTCTTACCACAGTACTGTCCAAGCAGAGGTACAGAAGTTGAGGAAAAGTTGAAGATGGAGAAGATAGCAAGGTTAGTTGAGTTCTCTGAGCAAAGAGTGTTGTCAGTTTCTGTTTACCTGTCACCAGGTAAACGGTGGTTTTCTCTCTTTTACAGTAAATAATGATGAGATTTTCCTAAACTCATCCATAATGTTGCTTTAGCACATAAACAAGAATGTACCTGAACAAAATTGAAGACACCATGTTAGACTTACTTCCGATTACTCATGAGGTCACCAGTAATGAGACAAGCAAGAGTGGTTGACTCAGTCTGTGAAAATCCACCATTATTTTTACCAATAAGAAACAGATTAGAGTGTTTAGGCCAGTGTCGATACACCAAATTTATTGTTTTTATTATTTAATTTAATATTTATTTTTTATCCAAATATACTATTTAAATAAGGTTGTTTATACTGCAGGTTTTCTCACAGATAAAGTTGTTCATGATTGAATTACAGTCATACAATATACAACAACCTTCACCAGTGTACATTTCCCGTCACCAATATCAACAGTTTCTCTATCACCCTCCCTGATGCCCTCTATTCTATTTGCATTTATTTATTTCTTTATGTCATTTACATGTATTTATTTATATGCCTGCATTCTATTTGTAAGGAAAGAAATATAATAGATTGTGTGGACAACAGCTTAATAAATGCTTAATTCTTTTAAAAGTATTATTTGTATCTGCTTAAAAGGAGCCTATTCCACAAAGACAAGTGTTTTTGAGCAAACTAGAAGAGAAACAAAGATGGAATTATTTTTCTTTTTCTGGGAACTTTATCACAGATGGACTATGGTGGATGGTGGAGAAAGAGGAATATGACTTCTGCAGGAAATGGAAAAAGTTCCCTAGTGCTTGGTTGATATAAGATTAAATTCCATTAAAACTCACACTTTCTTCTAACTCACTAAGTTTCCAGGTTCATGAAAGAATGAGTAAAATTGAATTTGTGTGTGGGGGGGGGGGCACACCCAATGGCTCTCTGGAGTTACTCCTGGTTCTGTGCTCAGAAATCGCTCCTGGCAGGTACCGGGATTATATGGGATGTTAGGATTCAAAACTGTCTGTCCTGGGTTGTCTACTTGCAAAGCAAACGCCCTAACACTGTTGACATCTTAAGGAAAACCAAAGAACTATTTTTTAAAATGTCTTTATGGAATTATCCACAATTCTCATAGAACATTAGTACAATGAGTAGATTAATCCACCACTGTGACTAACTGAGAAAATGTCTCTTAAAAGTAAGTTTTGAGACTTAGGTTGAAATGGATGAGTCAAAAAAAATGGCAATTGAATCTGTATTACGAGACTAAAGAAAAATATTGTACTCAGCTGAATTCTGAAAACATAATATTATGAAATACAGCTTATACATAGGATCAGTAGAAGGACCCAGTTTGAATTCTTGACTTGAAAATAGGCAAAACTATAAGATCTTTGAAGGTGACTTTTCTTCTCATGGAAGCATACTCCTTGTGGAATCTTGTAGGTCCCAGTGGCTTATTCTGAGCCTCAAAATAAACTATGTATAGGGGCCAGAGTGATAGCACAAAGGGTAGGGTGTTTTCCTTGCATGCAGTTGACCTGGGTTTTATCCCATATGGTCCCCTGAGGTTGCCAGGAGTGATTCTGGAGCACAGAGCCAGGAGTAGCCCCTGAACACTGCCAAGTGTGACCCAAAAAACAATACATGTGTATATACATATATATAAATATATACAGGCATATACATATATATGCTTATATTTACATACAATGTACATCGTGTGTTACTGTATATCTCTTCACCAGGAAAAACCTCAGAATCAATTATACTTTTTTCCCAGTAGTTAATGTAAATCTATACACCAGAGGCAAGAGAAATCTACTAATTCAATGGTTTATATTCATTTACACTAAGACTATGTCCGAATATCTAAAACTAATAAAAAAAAATAATGAACTATCCACAGAGATTTCTTTTAAAAATCCTACTCTCAGTGTAGGAGAGGAATAGAGCTCAGTAATCTGGGTACTTGATTAACAATCAGGTCTGAGTTCCATCCCCAGCATGTGAAAGTGTTGCGTGCTTCCCTCAACACTGCTGGAGTAATCTTTGATCATGGCCAGGTGTGGTCCCAAAGGGACAGAAAAGCCAACTATGCCTAAGCCAGTTTAAGCTATTAGTTTAATATTTGACCATGCTTGCTTCAGGAAGAAGACTACAAAAACAATATAGCATTTGCTTTTGAACAAGTTTGGCTTTTTAGTAATTTATCAATAATGAAAAGATATTCAGCTTTCTATTTTTACTGTTTGAAACACACAAGTTATCTATCATACATATATGTGTATATAGCATATATTATAGATATAACAAAGCAGGGCTTTTAAAATGAAAGACTTACAGACATTTATACAAACAATAGAGTAGATGCTTAGAAGCCCCATGAAAAGGCATACATTCTCAAAGCCACTGACATAAAAGAAAATATTATTTTATTTTTATTTAGTTATTTATTTTTGGTTTTTGGTCAACACCCAGCAGTGCTCAAGGATTACTCCTGGCTCTGAACTCAGAAATTGCTAATGGCAGAGAAAGGAACTCCTATTCACTGCTGATGGGAATGCCGCCTAGTCCAACCTTTATGAAAAGTGATATGGAGATTAATCCAAAACCTGAAAATTGAGCTCCGATATGATCCAGCAATACCACTCCTAGGAGTATACCCTAGGAACACAAATTTACAATACAAAAATCCCTTCCTCACACCTATATTCATTGCCATGCTATTTACAATAACCAGACTCTGGAAATAACCAATATGCCCTTCAACAGATGAATGGCTAAAGAAACTGTGGTACATATACACAATGGAATATTATGCTGTGGTCACAAGAGATGAAGTCATGAAATTTTCCAATACATGAATGTACATGGAGTCTATCATGCTGAGTGAAATAAGTCAGAGGGAGAAATAGGCACAGAAGGTTCTCACTCATCTATGGGTTTTAAGAAAAATAAAAGACATTTTTGCAATAATCCTCAGAGACAAAGAGAGGAGGGCTGGAAGGTCCAGCACATGACATGAAGCTCACCACAAAGAGTGGTGAGTGCAGTTAGAGAAATAACTACACTGAGAATTATCATAACAATGTGAATGAATGAGGGAAGTGGAAAAGCCTGTCTAGAGTACAGGCAGGGGTGGGGTGGGGAGGAGGGAGATTTGGAACATAAGTGATGGAAATGTTGCACTGGTGAGTGGGGGGGGGTGTTCTTTACATGACTGAAACCCAACTACAATCATATTTGTAATTGAGGTGTTTAAAAAAAGATATCAATTTAAAAAAATTGCTCCTGGCAGCTTGGGGAGAATCATATGGGATGCTGGGAATCAAACACTCTACAACTGTGCTATCTCTCCAGCCCCAGAAAATATTATTTTAGGTATAGATAACCTTCAATGAATCTAGATAATAAAAGAGAATAATGTCTTTTTGAGGATATTTTTAAGTGAAAATATTATTTTTTCTTACAAAAATTTCCTAGCTGAAGTTATTTGAAACACTTTATAATTTTTGGTGAACTTTTCAAAGCAATAGAAAACACATTTCTGGTGGGGCTTAGAGAAGAAGTTTTGTTTCAACAATGTATTTTGTTTTGTTTTGTTTTTTGAGGGGGGCACACCTGGTGACTCCCAGGGGTTAACACTGGCTACATGCTCAGAAATTGCTCCTGGTTGGGGGACCATATAGAACGCTGGGGAATCAAACCGTGGTCCATCCTAAGCTAGCGCGAGCAAGGCAGATAGATTCCTTAGCACTTGCACCACAGCTCCAGCCCCTCTTTTTTTTTTTTTTTTTTTTTTTTTT
>PVKC010000140.1:72358-86686 GCA_004027635.1 Crocidura indochinensis | reverse complement strand
AAGGTGCCTGCGCTAACCTAGGACAGACCACGGTTTGATCCCCCGGTTCCCCATATGGTCCCCCGTGCCTGCCAGGAGCGACTTCTGAGCGAATAGCCAGGAGTAACCACTGAGCGTCACCGGGTGTGGCCCCAAAAAAACAAAAACAAAAAATTAAAAAATTAGAAATAAAGCTTAAGTAAGTTTAGAAATAAAGTAAGGAGGTACATAAGTTACACCTACTGTGCTCAGGGATCACTCCTTGTGAATGCTCAGTGCTTACTTCTGCCTCTGTGCTTTAGTATTGCCTGGGGAACCAAAGACAGTGCTAGGGATAAAATTGGAAACCTAAAGTGAATTAAGCACTCAAACCCCTGTAATATTTCTCCGGTCCAATAGCACCCCTTTTCATCAGTTTAATACAAGTCCTAATCAGAGCAATTGAGGAGAAAAAGAAAATGCATCAAAACAGAAAGGAAAGAGGTCAAATTGTGTTTGCTTAGAGATTCCAAAATTTGTTTTTCTGGGGCCATACCCAGCTTTGCTCAGGGTTTACTCTTGGCTTTGTGTGCAGGGTGTACTTCTAGAGGTAGTCAGGGGACCGTACGAAACACCAGAGATTTAACTGGGTTGACCATGTGTAAAGCAAAAACTCTACTTACTGTATTATCTTTCTAATCCTAATGACATGATCTTAATATAGATCTTAATATAAAATTTTGCCAAAATTATTAGAGTTAATAAGTTAAAGTTCTGAGATACAAAATCGACATAATTTTTGTTTGCATTTCTATGTGCCTATAAGGAAACATTTGAAAAATAAGAAGGGGCCCGGGAGATAGCATGGAGGTAAGGCGTTTGCCTTTCATGCAAAAGGTCATCGGTTCAAATCCCGGTGCCCCATATGGTCCCCCGTGCCTGCCAGGAGCAATTTCTGAGCATGGAGCCAGGAGTAACCCCTGAGCACTGCCGGGTGTGACCCAAAAACAACAACAGCAAAAAAAACAACAACAACAACAACAAAAAGAAAAATAAGAAAACCAGTTCCAATTGCAGTATCATCGAAAATAGTAAAACACTTAAATATAAATACGGCCTGAAGAGATAGTACATAGTACAACAGGAAAGGCTCTTTCCTTACATGCAGCCAACTTGGGGTTGATCCCTGTGAATTACTAGTACTTGAGTCCTTTCCAGAAGGAAACCCTGAGCACAGTCAAGAGTGGCCCATGCCACTTTTCCATGAGAAATGGGAAATTGTGTCACTGGCAACACTATGGATGAATCTTTCAGGCTTTCTTCTAGTCAATAGACAAATATAAAAAAAGACATCACTATTAAGTGAAAATAATGGGTGGTTATCAGAAGCTCGGAAAGGATAGAGGTTTTGTTGGGCACAGTCATGAGGTGAATTATTTCTGGAGATATAATTTACAGCTGTGGCAATGGTTAATTCTGGTGCTATTTTATACTTCAAAGTTGCTAATATAGTAAATCTTAATTGTTTTTTTTTTACCATTAAAAGGAATTGTAATAATGAGATATAATTGAGGTATGGGCTAATGAGTTAATTTGTTAAAATCTAACAGTAAAAACGTTACTATATGTATATATTTAAATGTATCAATTCATCATGTTGTATGCTTTAAACTTGCATAACTTTTTGGGGTGGGGGCCACACCCTGTGGTGCTCAGGGATTACTCCTGGCTCTTTGCTCAGAAATGGCTCTTGACAGGCATGGGGGACCATGTGGGATGTCAGGATTTGAACCACAGTTGGTCCTGGATCAGCTACTTGCAAGGCAAATGCCCTACAACTGTGCTATTCCTCCGGTCCCCAAACTTGCATGATTTTATGTACCTTTTGTAGCTCCATTAAAAAATAAAAATGTAAAATAAAAATACAAATTTATCATGGCACAAAACAGGAAGAGTTTGTCAAAATTCTAGAGAAAAGTCAATCAATAAGGACTAATCCAGATATTAGATTTATCAAATAAAGGTTTCAAAGCAGGGGCCAGAGATATAATACAGTGTGTTAGGTGTTTGCCTTGCATGTGAATGACCTAGTTTTTTTAAATTATTATTCTTTTGAATTACAAATCTTTCACAGTAATATTTTAGGTACGTATTGACATTGAATCAGGGGAATTCCTGACACCAGGCCACCAGAGATGTCCTCCCTCCACCTCCCCACCCCCACCCCCAATCCCAGCATGTATCCCCTATGCCCCTCCCTTACCCCTGGGGTGCTAGTATAAATGGTCCCCTCTGTGTCTAGCTTGTAGATTGGGTATCGATTCTGTTGCCATTGGCTTAGGGTTTGGTGTTTAAGTCCGATCATTTTAATTACTTCTTAGTGATCATACAACTGTTTGGTCTTGGTATCCTCCACTATTTCCCCCTCAATTTGAGAGGTTCAAGATGATTCAAGTTATGTAGTTCTGTTTGAAGAAGAGAAAAAAAAGGGATAAAAATCAAACAAGCAAAAAATGGGTGGAGTTCTAGAGGCTATAAATATTAATTTGAGAAAAGAAAGGGAACAAGGAAGAGAAACATAACAACAATAGAAAAAGAAAAATCAAACAAAAAAATCCAAAAAGCACCATAGCAATAAAGACAATGACCACACAATATCCACAGTCCTGAACTAAAAACTAAACAAAGCACACAAAATGAAAGCAACAACAGCAACAACAATAGCACCCCCCCCCAACTTATTTTATGTTGCTTCTTCTTTTCTTTTCTTTCTGCATAGGCACAGTAAATATTGGGGAGATTAGATAGAGAATTCCCTTGGCCTAAAAGATACAGGTTTTCTTCTCCCTTGAAATATACTTTCATGGGAATAACTACAGATTCCATACATGTTTACTTACTCTCCCGTAAGTCCTTTTGCGGTGTATGGAAAACTTCTGTTCTGTCATGGTTGATAAAATCAGACCTCTGTATCTAGAGATATTGGTCTGGATAGAGAATGACCTGGATTTTATCTCTGGCACTTCATAGGATATCCTGAGCCAGCCATGAGTGGTCAGTGAGCACTGAGGCAGGAGTTAGCCCTGAACACTGCTGGGCAACTCCCAAAAAACCCAAATTAAAACAAAAACAGAACAAACAAAAGAAGCTCTGAAAACTCTTGAGGGTGAAAATGAAAACCACACTTCCTGGGCCAGGGAGACCACTCAGTGATGGAGCTCAGTCCTGGTATGTTGGAGGCCCTGGGTTCAATCCCTGACACCACAACAAAAATTCATGCTGTTTCCCCACACTATCCCTTCCCACAGCTGTGTCTGTCTGTCCATTTGTCTTCTTTAACACACAAAAGAAAATCACACTTAGATCATCAAAGTCAAACTTGAAAGCCAAAGGTTATAAGAAAATGTGAGAGCAATCAGAGGAAAATGTCACATTACTTAGTGGAAACAAAGATAAGGAACCTAAAACCTTATCAGAAATAACAGAGGTCAACTAGGTGTACCGCAGGCAAATCTGACCAGCCTGCAATTCCAGGCGGAAAAAAATCCCCTTCTAAGATGAAGACAAAATCATGATTCTTAGCAGATAAAAAACAGCGAAGATAATTCACCCCCCAGTGGGCCTGCATGACAAGAACAACTAGAGGAAGTTCTTGAGGATACCAGACAACTACTTCCCCTGGGAGTTTGGATTCTCAGAGAAAAATGAAGGGTGTGGGAAATGGTAAGCACATGAGTATACAGAAAGTACATATCACATGAACCAAAATGCCAATGTAATTGGGTTTGTTATAACACACATTGATAGAAGACGACCAACAAAGCCAAAAGGACCAGAAAGTTAGAAATTCACTCAGTTACAAGATTCTTTCATTTTTGATGATGTAACAGTCATCTTCAGCATATTGTGAGAAAATAAAAATATATTTTGTAATCCCTAAAATTTACCTAGAAGTAAAATATTTTATAAACTATGCACTTTGTACTATAATAGGATATATAGTACAATATAGCTTAAAGAACCCAAAGATCAATCAAAATTAAATAAAATATAAGAACAATAGAAAATGCCCACCCCACCCCCCAAATAAAACTCAAAATGTAAAATGTTGTTAAAAGCCATAAGGTATTTACAGGAAGAAATTGAATAACTGGGTAGATGTATATTCTAACTAACTTCCATATACATTAAGTGAAAATGGACTATAAACATTCTAATTAACAAAGTAGTGAAGTTCAGAACAATTTTTTTTAAAGCAAGATACAATTTTATGCTACTTACTAGAATTGTGTTTGAAATGCAGATACAGATGGATTGCAAGAAAAAAAAAACAGATAAAAATTCAAAGAGTAAGCATAAGAAAACTGGAATGGAACATAAAATTGAACTTCAAAATAAATAAATAAAATACAGGCAGAAGATAAAGAAGTTATCAACATATTTGCTCTTTGTTATTATTGGTGGCCCACAGTGGTGCTCAGAAAGTCTGAAGTGAAGCACTTCCAGGGATACTCAGCCAACTGGGCCAGAAGACACAGAGTTGCCTGGTCCTGTAATTTGGGGACTACAAGGGACCACTCAACAAGGTCTAGATCTATCCTGAGACATAGCAATCCTGGAACATAAGCATGTAATGCTGGACACTAAACCAGGGTTGAGAGCAAGCCCTGAACTATATTCTGGCTCCCAAATTTACAATACAGTGTGATTATCTTAACATCTTTCTTTCATGCCATCAGCAGCATGCCTAAATATATAAACTATTCAAACAACCCAGCCTCCTTGATCTAATTAACATCCTTGGGTCCCCAGAAGACTTGCAAACAAGGCTCTTCTGCATTACACATGATGTGCTCCCCAAGATAAGACATATGCTGGATCTTAAATAAAGCCTGGGTGGTTTAATGAGATTCAAGCTATCAAAGATGTTTTCTGATGATAGTGGGATGAGAGTATAAGCTATATATTCTCACATATAATAATGTACATGAAAACCTTGTGTGTTGTGAAACAATTGAATTCAATGGGTCAAAGAAGAAAATCACAGAAAACATCATGAATTGCAAATGATCACAGAAGTATAACATAGTTGAATGCTAGAGAAGAATTTAGGATATCACTACTAGAAAAGGTGAAAGGTCTATCTTGGCTGAAGATCGTAAACTTAAAAAGTTAGGAAAAGCAAAAGATATGCAATTGTAAAACAGACTGTCAATTCTGTCTAAAAGAAATTAAAAAAGAAATTTAAAAAAATGAAAGAAATTGGGGCCGGAGAGGTGGCACTAGAGGTAAGGTGTCTGCCTTGCAAGCGCTAGCCAAGGAAAGACCGCAGTTCGATCCCCAGTCATCCCATAAGGTCACCCCAAGCCAGGGGCAATTTCTGAGCATTTAGCCAGGAGTAACCCCTGAACATCAAACGAATGTGGCCCAAAAAAGCAAAACAAAAAAAAATAGGAGAAAAATGAAAGAAACTGATGAGGAAGAAAACTAATAGAATAAGCAAAGGTAAATTTGTTTTATGAAGTAATTTTTAAAAATAAAATGGTAACTTAGGGGGCCAGTGCAATTGTATAGTGGGTAAGACTCTTGCTTTCCACAAAGTTGATTTGGATTTGATCCCTGGCACCTTATAAACAACTGGGACTACCTAAGACTGGTCCCTGAATACAGAGCCAGGAGTAAGCCCTGTGCATCACTGCCTGTGGCCCCCAAACAAACAAAAAATAAAAATTTAGTTGAAGAAATAGTTTGAATAAATAATTTTAAAAATGCTCTAACCATTATTATTATCAATGCAAAATGAAATAGAAAAATCCTTTTTGTGGTCAGGTACACCACCCCTGAGATTGCCCCTTGAAAAAGAAATGTCTTTATCTACAAATAAAATTGATTTTCTCCTAAACAGACTTCCAAATGTAACTTAGTTCACTGGTAATTTCTCACAACATTTGGAGGAAAAAATAACACCTGCATTTATGAGCTCTTTCAGGAAGGATGACATTTCATTGAGTATATATTGATCAGATACTGTGCAAAGAATTTTACATATAGCCCTGCAAGATATACAGTAGGTAGAGCACTTACATAGCATACCCCCAAACTGGATTCTATTACTGGCACACTCTCTGTTCCCCCAAACCTGACCAGAAGTGAGCTCTGAGCACAGAAGCAGAAATAAGTCCCAAGCACAGTCAGATGATGCTCCTAAACCAAACCAAACCAAACCAAACCAAACCAAGCCAAGCCAAGCCAAGCCAAACCAAACCAAACCAAACCAAACCAAACCAAACCAAGTGAAAACAAAATAAAACAAATAAAAAAAAAGAATTTCACATACAGGACAGAGATGATACAGCAGACAGGATGCTTGTCTTGCACTTGCCCAAGTCAGGTTCCATCACTGGCACCCCATATGGCCCTGCCAGGAGTGATTCCTGAACACAGAGTCAGGAGTAAGTCTAGCATGGTTGGGTGTTTACCCCTATCCCCAGCAAATCAAACCAAAATTTACATATATTTGCAGTCTCCAAAATTTCCAGAGAGGTAGATCACATTTCAGTTTTATGCTGGAGATGAGAAAATTGGCTTAGTTATCTCTAGGCTTCATAATAAGTGAAACAGCCCAGCTTTGACCTTGAGTTTGATATTGAAACATATTCCACAAGCATGCCCCAATATTGCCCTGTGTTATCCCCAAAATTTTCCATAAAAAACAGAGTGGAGTCTCCATACATCCACTCACTCCATGCCAAGAGAACATATCCATGAAGATACTATACCCTTTCTGCTTCTTCCTTTCCTCTAATCCTCTTGGAAAAGGTGAAATATTACATTTTTTAATTTTTCTTAGATTTCGGTCATGACCAGATGGCAGGAGTTAAACTTGAGCACATTTAATATGTAATGAATCTTGTCACTTCCTGTTCAGAAAGGATGAAATTTAGATGATTGTCAGTTTGGCAAGAACAAGGTCAGAAAATGCCAATACTCAAGAATGAGTTACTGCTAAGATTCTCCTTCCATGGAACCTGGTGCTCTTGTTGGGCTCAAGATGTGGTACCCATGATGCACTGAGTCTGTAGCAGATACTGAAATGCCACATGGCAGGAAAAGGGAAGGATTGAAGAAAGTGGTGGGTTCAGGCAGAAGCCACTGGAAATGGTAAAAAATAAATAAATACAAAATAAAAACTTATAGATTTCTGACCAAAGGGGAAAAAAGAAATCAATTTAGATTCTTAAAAATAGAAAGGAATCAATTGCCCAAAAAGGTTTTATTAGAAAAAGTTTTTCAAGTGTTTTCATGAATTTGGGTGTTTTTTAAAAAGTCATTTTTGATAGGAGTTTATGAAGAAGGGTAGCAAGGAGTGACTTTTATATTTTAAATTTTACGAGAAGCAATTTATAACTCATTCCATTTATCCATTCTACTTGTATAATTAGGTGGTTTTTTGGTAAATGTACTAAGCCATACAGTTATCACCAACCTTAGAACTGTGGTATCACTGCAGTAATATCATTTGGACCCATTTATAATTAATTCCCATTTTTATTCCCAGCTCTAGGCTACCACTAATCTACTTTCCATCATTATAGTGTTACTTATTCAGTACATGTCATATAAATGGAATTATACAATATGTTATTGTATACAATAACAATTGTATACAATATGTTATTGTGTCTACTTTCCTGTTCCAAAATTAGCATCCATTTTTTGAAATGTATTTATATTGTATCATTTATTGCTATCATTTTAATTGCTGAGTAATATTCCACTCCATGGCCACACCAAATCTCCATTTTCTATTTATTTATGAGGAGTTCTTGAGATCAAATCCAGAACTTCACACATGTAAGGTAAGTACTCACTTATGGAATTACATTCCTGGCATATCACACTCCCTATCCACTTAATAGGAGGAAGATAGTCTGGGTTCTTTACACATTGGTTTTTATGAATAATGTCTTATACTCAAATGTAACTTATTTGGTCCAGTCCAAGGCTGGTGAGGCTCAAAATAATTCATAACAAAAATCTGTTTTTTATTTGAGCAAATGTCTTGTCTAGAGTGAAAATGTCTCTTGTGAGCACCATGGAACACATGTACTTGGAGAGCTGACTAGGGAAGAATAGTGAGAGATGAAGGATGGAAAAAAGGGAGGAAAGAAGAAAATGAGGAGAGGAGGAAGGGAGGAGAAAAGGGAGATAGAGATGAGGGAGGGAGAAGAAAGGAAGGAAGGAGGGAGGGGATGAAGGAGAGAAAAGAGAAAGGAGGGAAAAAGGTGAAGGGAAGGGAGAGTGGGAGAAGGGAAGAAAGGAAAGGATATAAGGAAACTGGATATAAGGAGTGACTTATTTATTTTTTTTTGTGTTTTTTTTGGGGGGGGGGGTCACACCCGGCAGTGCTCAGGGGTTACTCCTGGCTCCATGCTCAGAAATTGGTCCTGGCAGGCACGGGGGACCATATGGGGCACCGGGATTCGAACCGATGACCTTTTGCATGAAAGGCAAACGCCTTACATCCATGCTATCTCCCAGGTCCCAGGAGTGACTTATTTTACCTCTTCTGTATTTTACTTCTTACTTTTGATTCTAAAATCTTCTTCACTGAATTTTCTGTTTAAGTTTCTTTCATTCATTCAACAATTCACAAAAGCTATGCATTTGTTATTGTAAAATATGGATAATATTTACCATTAACCACACGGAGTGTATACTTTTCTGGGTCATCAGTATTTCATCACTGTGCAAAGATCTCACCATCCCTCTCCAAAATTTTCTCCGATCCTATTTCAAACTCACACTCATAATATTAGAACAACTCATTCCTTCTTGCAGCACCTCTTCACACACACTACCATTCTATTTCTTCTATGTACTCAATTTCACATTAATGGGGCCATCATATCCTTGCATGCTTGGTTCACACATACAAGGCTGATTCAGAACTTCTTTCCTTTTTGTTTCCACTCATTTTACCATAGAATGTATAATATTATGGATATTATGGATATATTTCACCATAGACACATCTCACTGTGAATGTGTCTCAGTCTCACTCTGAAGGTGTATCATCATTATGGATCCATGGATATGTGTCATTGGATATATATCATTATGGAAACCTATCTCTATGGATTGTGTAGCAAGTGTATATCACCATGCATCCTTTGGGGTCAGCATTCTGTACCCAAAGCCTGTTCTGCCTGTTATTCTCAATGTAGATGTGAGCAAGTACCTAGATTCTTGATTCCTTCTCCGTAAATATGGACATTATGATAGTAGTAATTTCTTTTTTATTTGTCTGTTTCTTTGTTTTGAATGACACCCAGAAGTGCTCAGGGGTTATTCCTGGCGCTGTGCTTTGGAGTCACTCTTAGTGATACTCTGGGGAGGTGCCAGCGATAGAACCAGGGATAATTGCAGGCTAAGGATATACTTTAACCTCTATTCTATCTCTCCAGCTCCAAAGCTTTGTTGGAGAATTGGATTTGCTTGATTTATTTTAGAGTCATATCTGGTACTGTTCAGGGCTTAATTCTGGCTACATGTTCATGGATCAGTTCAGGTGGGATTGGGGAACCATATTTGAACTGAAGTTCAAGTCTACATTGGCCAAAGGCACATAAAAAAAGCTCTACGTCACTAATTATCAGGGAGATGCAAATCAAAACAATACAGGCACACAACAGAGCTGATGTGTATGCAAGGAGAAAGGAACTCTCATTCACTGCTGATGAAATGTAGACTGGTTCAGTCTTTTTGGAAAACAATATGGACATTTCTCAAAAAGCTATTAATTGAGCTCCTATATGAGCCAGCAATACGACTACTAGGAATATAACCTATGAACCCAAAATACTGTGCAGAAAAGCTCTCTGCATTTCTATGTTTGAACAGCACTATTTACAATAGCCAGAATCTGGAAACAACCCAAGTGCCTGAGAACAGAAGACTGGCTGAAAAAACTATGGTACATCTATATAATCAACTACTAAGCAGCTGTTAGAAAAAAATGAAGTCATGAAATTTGCTTATACATGGATGAATAGGGAGATTTGTATGCTGAGTTAAATGGGTCATAGGGAGAGGAAGACATAGAATAATCTCACTCATGTGTGGGATATAAGGAAAGGAAAGATAATATGGTAATAATATCCAGAAACAATAGAAATGAAGACCAGGCAGACCAATCCATGGTATGAAGGTTGTCACAAAGAGCGGTAAGTACAGTTAGGGTAGAAAAGGGTCCATTATGATAATGATAGTTGGAATTGATCACTATTAATAAGACTGGGTCCAGAAAGGGGATAAAGTGATATGCAAGGTACCCCTTCATTAACAATAGGACAAACCACAGTGTCAAAAGGAAAAAAAGGAGAGAAATAAAATGCCTGCCCCAGACATAGGTGGGAGATGGGTGGGAGGGAAATTGGGGTTCATTAGTGAAGGATGGTATACATTCTATGACAATAGCGCAATCAATTTTGTAAGCATGGTGCTTAAGTAAGGTAATTATAAAAAATCTGGGTTGGCCATGTGCAAGGCAAATTGTTCATTGTGATATCTCTCCAGCCAAGAAATTTACTTTTTTCTACCATCTTTAGAATAGATTTATCACTACTTTACAAAATCCTAACGTTTCAGACATATTCTTTAACCTCTCTCTACATATACACAGGTCTCACTAAAGTCAACACCAAAGTGAATAATTTAATATATACAGGGATTGCAGAGCAGCATCTAGAATGAGAAATTATTAAATTAAGGATGGCTATTATTAGTATTATTTATCAGCAGGCTGACAAGTCTGATTAAGGTTACAAATAAAAATTAAACATGAATATTGCCCATAAATCTATAGACTTAGAAAGATGATGCATGACAATTACAGAGAATAATAATGCAAAGGAGAAATTGCGAATAAGAACTAAAGGGTTTACAGGAAGGGCCATGACTCATTGAGTCCCAAAGGAATAGCACTACCAGGACTAAAGGACCTTTCCTGCAAAACTGATTAGGAGGTAAGATCGGAGCTGGGCCACACCTAATGGGTCTCAGTGGCTCTATGCTAAGAAGTTACCCCTAGTGGTATTCAGAGGACCATATGTAGTAAAAGAAAGTAAAATCAGGGTATGTAGGTTGCAGGGAAAGCACCTTATCTACTTTATTATCTCTCAGCCCCTCGACGTTGATTTTAAAGGATGAAGGGAATGGCATGGCATGAACAAATGTCAACATGTCAACAAAACAGAAAACTTAGGCTAGGAAGGTAGATAGGGGAAGAGTACTTGAAATCCACGTGAACACAACCCTGAGTTTTTCTCTTCAATACCATAAAACAGAAAAAAAAATGATACAGGCAATAGGAAACTCAAGATGAATTCAGGAAGCAGTCATCACTGATAAAATGATCCATGGAGGTCATGTGGGAGCCAATCACATTGAATCTGCAGGGTTAGTCTCTTGGAGACTGGTAGATTCTTACCATTGAGCATAGAGAGAGGAAATGCAGAGAGAAGAGACACAGAGAGATGCAAAAGGAGGAACTGCAGAGATGGTTGGTTTTGAGGTGCCACCCATGGTACCTGTTACTCTGTCAGCCAAGACCACAGCAGATGGCTGTACATGGCTAGAACTGTGTACAGGAAGAGAAGTGATGAAAGGTTTGGTCTTCAAAAGTGTTCAGGTTTCAGGAAAACCAGCCTTTCTGACCTTGCCTAAAGAGTAAGGAGAGAGTCAAATTTCTAGAATATGGTAAAGGGAAACTGTAGCAAGACCATCCGAGCAGCATGTGAGACTTTCTTTCCTCAGGCTTCTGATCACTCCTTATATGCTTTTCAATAGGTCAATCCAGCAAGATATCAGGAAGCAAGACAGTGAGCACTCCCCATCCCCTGAGCTAATTTCTAGAGCATTGGCCAGGCTGGGGAGGCAGAATTCAGGAAAAATATTGCAGTGATTCAAAGTGAGAACCTTAGTTTGGTGAGAGTGGAGAACAGAGGGCACAGGATAAGATGGGAGAAATCACTAAGGACCAACACAATAAGAGCTTTCAGTATCAAGACATGTTCCCTGACCTCTCCTATAGCAAAGGAAGGGAGAAACATAATTAGAGACTGATGCTTTTTTTTTTTGTTTTTGTTTTTGTTTTTTGGGTCACACCTGGCAGACTCCTGGCTCTATGCTCAGAAATTGCTCCTGGCAGGCACAGGGGACCATATGGGGCACAGGGATTTGAACCGATGACCTTTTGCATGAAAGGTAAACGCCTTACCTCCATGCTATCTCCCAGGAGATAGCATGGAAACCGATGCTTTTGAGATATATAATATAATATACCATAATATAAAATATAATATAATATAATTAATATAATATAATATAATATAATATAATATAATATAATATAATATAATATAATATAATATAATATAATATAATATAATATAATATAACATAACATAACATAACATAACATAACATGACATAACATGACATGACATGACATGACATGATATGATATGACATGACATGACATGACATGACATGACATAACATAACATAACATAACATAACATAACATAACATAACATAACATAACATAATATAATATAATATAATATAATATAATATAATATAATATAATATAATATAATATAATATAATACAATATAGTATAGTATAATATAATATAGTATAGTATAGTATAGTATAGTATAATATAATATATAACATAACATAAAACACATAATATAACACAAAATAAAACAGCACAACATAACATAACATAGCATAATATAATATATTTAATATATATAATGTCTACAATGGATTAGTGTTGATAGAGCAGGTAGGTCATTGCTCAAGGTTCTGATAAATGTTTATACAAGAATTAGAAAGAACTTGCACCTCACTAATTCCTAAGTGCACCCAAAGAAACAGCCTCATGCCTCTTTCCTGCTTATTCATGTGGACCTCAGAGTCACTTATGGGACATAGGAAGCAGGAAGTTGACATAATGTTGAAATTTATAAGCTCTGGAATCAGATAATTTGTGAGTGAAAACAAAGGGAAAATATCCAATGGAATACATTTCAGAATGGCAGAGCCAGGAACCTGTCTGATTTATGTCTATATCATGTGCAAGGTAAGCTGCATGTATATGTTCTCAAGAATTAGCAAGAACAGTGAAGTCTTTACTCAACAAACTTAATACAGTTTGATGGGAAATTTCTACAAGCCTAATTTAATTTTCGATTCACATTATTAAGATATTAAAGACAATGATTAATAATAGAAAATCCTATAATGAGAAAGAAATCACAGCTTAGAGGAAACATTCACACAATGATTTTAATCCCTTGATATGGAGATGACATCTTTTCTGGAACTGAATGAATATATTCAAACACAGTCTGTTAATATTTGATGTGCCAATTGAAATATTTGCAACCTATGCTCTGAATAGGCTATGAATATGATAAATTCCAGATATTTTTTGAATTTAGGAGGACCATATGTTCATTGACATTTACTGGGTCCCTAGCTGGGTCTTTCTGTTTAAAAAGTTAATGGGCCTTTGAGAGCAAAACCTTTCTTCTTTTCCACATTGAAGGTATTGGAAAAAAATAACAATACCAGCAACAATACAAAAACGATAAAAGCTATTCTATTAAATAGTTTTTACTATATATCAGATATTATGCAAGGGATTTTTCTATTTAATCTTCACACATTAGTCTAATGTACTTCTTTCAGATCAGTTTTGTTCATAAAGAAGAGGGTGTAAAGAGAAGTTAGTTTTCCAATGTCACACAATCAGCAGGTGGTGGAGTCTAAGTAAGGATTTAAGAGATGGTAGGCACCTACTGTTCCGTTGAGTTCAGGGTATGATTGTAGGTGACTAGATGTCTAGAAAGTATGGTCTGACAAAGACTGCAAGCTTAAACACAGGGACATAACCAAGTTGCTAAGGGAGATTGGATATAATTCTCTCTTTTTTTTTTTTTTTACTCTGGGATTTAATTCTTCTCTGATCCCCATCTATCTTTTCTACTCACTGGCTGAACTCAACCAGAAGCTGATAGAGGCCATACAAAAGCTAGAGAGGTGAGGAAGTAACATTCCTTCCTTCCTTCCTCCCTCCCTTCTTCCCTTCTTCTCTTTTTCCTTCCTTCCTTTGTTCTTTTGTTCCTCCTTCCTTCATTCATTCGTCCCTCCCTCTCCTCCTTCCTTCTTTTCTTCCTTCCTCCCTCCCTCCTTCCTTCCTTCCTTTGTTCTTTTGTTCCTTCATTCATTCATTCCTTCCTCTCTTCCATTCCTTCCTTCCTCCCTTCCTTCCTTCTTTCCTTCCTTCCTTCCTCC
>PVKC010000140.1:0-72258 GCA_004027635.1 Crocidura indochinensis | reverse complement strand
CTTCTGCCAGTTCTTCTCCAAGACTGCACTAGGAAGCCACCTGGGGCAATATAAGAATGAATACCTATGAGATGTATCTGTTTTCTTATCTGTCTCTATGCCACTAGCCCTCAGGCATCACAGGATCTTCTTACGGTCACCCTAGTTCTACAACTAACCTATGATAACTTTCTCCTTCAGAGAAATCTAGTTTTCCAGGGCTCCAAATCTTGGACTCTTAAAGTGGCTCCACTGGAAATGAAAGCTCTACTGCTTCTAGGATCATTCACTGTCAAGTTACATACAGGTTGTGGTATATGCAGATGGGAAGTTGATATTTGGTATTTCCACTCCATCAAGACTGAAGGAGAGGAGGCGGACAGGAAAGGATAATTTATTATGTAGTCATCTTTGTTACCTCCAAGTATTGCTTCACTCTTGGAAAAACTGCATAGGCTGGCAAATTATAATGTGTACAGTGTAAAGACAGATTTAGATTGTAGCCCAACCCCTTATTAGTTTTTGACACATGAAATAGTTTGCTTAATGCTTATTAAATCCTAATCCCACCCAATTCAGTATTGAGGGACAAGTTTCCATCAGTGTCTTCTCCCACTGCACATCATATACACAGAAATCCCTGGTGCCTTTTTTCTGAACTCTCTGAAAGGATAGATCTATAACAAGCATCTCTCCATAGAGAAGGGGAGGGTAATTAATGTCTAGTATAGTATAGGTAAGATCTTTCTCTTCTAAAGACAAGGTAAATGTCCAATTGAAAGATTGGTTTTCTACTCATTAAGATTACTAGTCTATACAGAAATATCTTTGGGAACTGGGTGTGTGTGAAATATCTTTTCTCTGACTATACCAACTTCTGTGAGCTAGATGTCACAGTCGCAAACCAAAGATTTCATGCCTTCTACCAGCACCTAGAGGATGGTGGCAGTCAACCTGTCAGCTGGCAAACAGTAAAATTGGCTTCATTTAATCCTAAATTTTTGAATCTGGCACCTAGGAATGTCACAAGGATCTGCATCAGGAACAGACTAGATCGAGAGCCAAAACAAGTGGTTATGATATTTCTTCATGGAGTGATTTGGGATGGATTAAAAGTGTACACTCAACCTTCAGGGTTTGGTTTGGGGTTATTTGTTTTGATAGGAATGTGAGTATAATAAAATGTGCCTCAGAGTATCTATGTGAACATCAAATATTATAGTGCATATGAAATTACTTTGAATATCAATGAAGGTATTTGATTATATTGAAAAATAAGTCTCCCAACCATGTTATTTCTAGTGTAATTTTGGGCAGGCCTACAATAGCTGCATAGTGGACACTAATGAGTACAGACATTTCTTAATATTGCATTTGATTTGCCTTCTATTAGATTTAACAATAATGTCCAATTAATTCCATGTCCATTAAAAAAAACCTCGAAGTCATAATTTCAAAGAATAAATATAAGTGAATTGCATAGGGCATTTCAAATACAAGCAGGAGAGAATTTTATGATTTAATTGCTTATTATCCCGAACGAAAAAGGCACACAGAATGACTATCACCACGCTCAGGTCCAAGGGGGTATGCATGCCTGAGAAACTCAAAATATACTTCACTGTGTTGAGTAAAAATGATAAGAGTATCACGGACTGAGCCAGTTGGTGGAAAGAATGATTGTAGAAAAGTATGGTTTTTTTGAAAATAGTTTAGGATGGAAATGCAGGTGTGCACAAGGGAAATTAATTGTGATGGCAGAGGTGATTAAACCACGCCTGTATTATCCTAGCTAACTTCTCTACACATCGATTTGGCTTATTAACAAATTAACCTGATTAAAGATTAATGTTTATGCCCCCTGTGGCTGAGAAGAGACTGTTTACTTCCCTTTTATCTCCAAGAATAACCAGGACATTAGCTTGTGGTCCCTGATCTTTGTACTTGCTTATGTTTTCTATTGCTCTTATTTTCTTTCTTTCAATGAATGTGTGTGTGTGTGTGTGTGTGTGTGTGTGTGTGTGTGTGTGTGCCTGGTGGGGAGGGACCATACTTAATCAATGCTCTAAGGTTATAACTGGTGAACTGATGTAGAAGCAACACAATGCTCTGGGGACCATGCAGTGCCAGAGATCATCCTTGGGGTACTGGTCCACAAAGCCTGGGCCCCAGTTTTCTGAGCCATTTCTTTGCTTGCCTCTTTAAATCACTTCCCCTTACCACACAGAGCTGAAATACCTTTGACTTGGTTTCCAAACTCTCAAAACAGTTGGAAAAATGCTGAACTCATCCTACTCTGGTGGAGTTTAAGGGACTTGTTTCAAGGTGAAAACTGCTGGGGCAGTCCAATGTCTCCTTGGATGCTCCCAGGGAGGTGCTGCCAGCAGCTGTGCTAGAGAAGGTGCTAGAGTATAACCAAGAAGTCCCGGGGACCTCATTAGGATAAACTCTGGCTGTTCTCTACATTGAATAGCTGCCTTCTGCCTCCCAAAGCACCATGTTCTTCCAGTTGGATGTGGTACTTCCCTTAAGTTTCTGTTTGTGTGTGTGTGTGTTTTGTTTTTTGTGTTTTTTTTGTTTTGTTTTCAAGTCTATGCTCTGACTAACAGAGACTACACTAAGGGTGATGGGGAGAGTTGCTGGAAAGCTCATCATCACATGTGAAGGTCTCTGTGTCCCTAAAGTTCCCTCCCCCAAGCATGACAGGTGTCTTCCAACATTCTCATTCTTCTCCCAGGGTATCCTTACATCCTCTCTTGAAAAGAAGCTACAAGCAAGTACAAGAAGAAAAATTCTCAAAGAAATCTTATTTTGGTTAAACAAACTCGACCCCTGCAGGAGAGGACAGGCCAATTATGGGACGAGCTGCAAGCTGCACAGATAGATATCCGATCTGGGAAATTAAGACCTCCCACAAGTTGACTTTGGCCTAAATTATTTAGATGCTTCATCTAGTTCTGGTCACAGTGCTGCTCTCTCAAGAGATGGAAGGGAGGATGTAAGGAGATGGACATTCCCTCCCCCAATTAAACCTCCATTTCACTTAGGCCCATTAAGAACAAGTTTCTCGATGATTTCCTCTACTTGGCCCATAATGAAGTCAAATTGACTCTGATTGCCATCAATAATTAATAAGTCCAATGGTTCTTACCTCTCCAGGCTATTTGGCAGATGGCACTGTCGACTTACTATTGTGCTTGCCATTCTGGAAGTTTCTCAAAGTGGTTTATGTTGTGAAATCTAGTTAGAAAAGGCTTTGCACTTCAGGCTTTCTCTCTGCTTTGACATTCTCTGTGCTACTTTTTCATCCCATGACTGTGGCAGATGAGAAATAACCGAGTTATATTGTCAGAGTTCATTTTCCCTCCTCTACTCCAAGGTGAATAAAACAAGAAAACATATATGTATTTAAACAGCCAATGAGAAAGTCCACTGGTCAAGATAAATGGCATTGTAGGAATGTGGGGAGCCCCCACTGACTCAATATCAGAAAGAAAGATTTATTTTAAAGGTTAAAATGTGTCAAAAGGAGCCTGATTCAACTAAAATTTGAAAGCATCTAAGCTTAAAAAGATTTTGGGGAGCCCATGCTAAGATAAATGGCTCCAGTATTAATGAGATCAGAGAGATCCCAGATAAAATTAGAAATAAAAGTCATCCACCGAGAATGGTGCTTATTTGTATATAATTAAATAATCGATGGGAAATAATCATTGTAAAATTTACCATATTTTGGGCAGGAAACTGGCATAAGGGCTTTCATATGTTTACATTAATTCAGTTCTAGAAAAGGGTGAGGAAATGAGTCCCCACTAAGACAAATGGAAAACACGACCATCATACCAAAATATGCTCTGAAAGTGCAATAAAGACCCTTAATGAAATCCTTAGTCAATATTTTAATCCATGCTTTCTTGTCAAAATGATTTTAGGAGATTAGAATTTATGAAATTTCCACATATACTCAGAATATTTCCTGAGATTTTCTTGTTTTGTAGATGTCTGGTTAAAAGACATGAATCTAAGGTTTAAATGATTCCTTCAAAACCAGAAATTTTTTTGGCTTGTTTGTTTAGATCTTTAAAAAAAATATCTCCTGGGGAATAGATTTTTAGAAAGGGAGGCCAAGATTGGAATTTTTTCTTTATAGAACTTATCTCTGGGGGATCAGGTAAAGTCCTGTTGTCCAAGAAATTTCTGTTTATCTTCAGAGTCTTTGCTTAACTTTGCCAGCAGCAAGCTTCCTATAGAGTAGTTGAATTCCATTTCAAATCCTCCCTTCCGATGAGACCTACTCTCTGACTGAGAATTTATGTGCAGTTCCTTGTGATTCATGCCCACCTTGCAAGAAGATCTAAAGTGCTTAACTTTTCTCTTTTGCAGTATGAGAAAGTCATGTCACAGAAACAGTCCCAGAGAAACAGAAGGAACTCCATCTCCCCTCTAGCAAACATTAAGTGAAGATAATTAGAGAGGAGGAGCTTTTAGTATTAATAAATATAAAATAAATTGGAGGGACCTTTCCTGTTTTCATCTGCAAGGCTTGGAATTGGGCAATGAGCTAGCTGGTATTAGGATAGAATGCTCTTTTAGAAGAGCAGAAAGCTCATAACAATACAGATTTTGCATTGAAGGTATTTTTCATAAACCCTAATCCCTCCTTGTCTATTCCCAAATGCCACATTCTACCCAGCTTATACTTTTCTCAGCAATTTAGGTCATAGCTTGTCAACTCTTCACTATATTAGCTCTGTCAATTACACTGACCACAGTCGGTGACAAGCGAGTATATCCCTTTCAGGAGAGGAAAGAAGGAGAAACCTACAGATTTTCACCATCAGATGATTGAAAGATGACATGAGGAAATTCCCTTAAGTAATGAATGTGGACACCTCCTTTTCCCACACCTTCTACTTGATCTAACTATTTGCCACTGCAATTAAACCGCAGCCCAAATCTCTTTCTGCATGGAGGAATGAAGGTGGTGAGAATTTGAGAAAATGATGATCTGACGATTTTAGGCATTCTATCTTTGCAAAAGAAAATTCCTACACTCATTGGTGTCATGTGTATTTTTCTTTTGTCCCTTCAATTTCTTATTATCCTGGGCCCGAGTAGTAGCACAGTGGTAGGGCACTTGCCTTGCATGTGGCTAACCCGGGTTCCATCCCAGGCATCCCTAATGGTCTTCCTAGACTGCCAGTAGTGATTTCTGAGAGCAGAACCAAGAGTAATATCTAGCACTACCAGGTATAGCTCCTAAAACAACAACGACAACTAAAATTCTTATTATCCTAGAAGAACTCAGTACTACCAGAAAGGTAAGCAGAGGGATGCTACATGAAGTTTTTTCTAACATCTTTTTAAAACAGCATGACTTCAGGGCCAAGAGATAGTTCAGTGGGTAAGGCACTTGCCTTGCATGACACTGACCAGGGTTCAATCTCCAGCACCCAATATGGTCCTCATAAGCACTGTCAGAAGTGATTCCTAAATTCAAATCCATGAGTAAATTCGGATCATCAATGGGTGTGACACAAAACTAAAGTAGCATGTTATCTTCTCTTTACATTAAGAAACTATTATTCTATCATATTGCTAATTCTTCAGAGGCAAAAGGATGTCTAGATAAATCAAACCTCACAATCAGAAATAACTAATATCAATATTTTGGGACAATAAACTTATAAAGCTATTTTAAATTCATATTGATATATTGGATTATAAGAACACCCAATACTAATAAATGACCTGATGCTCCATGGACATATCAAGCGATATAATTTAATTATCAATACTAATAATGAAATTAATTGATATAATTAAATTTAATATTCTTAATTTAATAATTCAATATTAATTTAACAATATGACTAGAGCATTCCCATTCAATTAATTCTAGGGGCTACTTCAAAGGTATTTCATGAGAGGGTAGAAACAAATTTTATTTAGTTCTGGGAGTTTTGAATAGCAAAAGGAAAGTAAATTATGGCATAAAACACTGAGGTAGATTTCAAAGTATGTGAGAAGAATGAGAATTCGAGTCTGTAATATGTCACACCAACACTTGGCCTACTATATGAAAGGTCACCTGTTGATTCTGGAGTCATGAGGAAGAATAATAACATACCTAGTCCTAAAAAGACATTTCACAATAATAGCATTGCTTCATGCTGATGACACTATGTTGTTAGATTCACTTCTCCCTCTTCACTTTCACAGACTTCACAAAGCCTGAGGGGGTAAGAAGAGTGTAGAACACACATTTTTTTACATGAGGCTCACAGCATGTATTGGTGTACATGCTAAACCTGGCCACACAAGGACAGAAACTACCTTCTCTCCTGATCTCCATTTTCTCCTCACATCCTGCTGCCTCAAATCTCTGTGTTCTTTGTTCTAATACTTAATGCAGAATTTTCTGTCCTGCCCCTCTTTGAGTGGAGAGGTTGAGCATCTATTGTTAGTGATGGTGCTGAGGAGAAAGGTTGGTCTCTCACTTCCTCCAATATTCCCTTACCACTTTCCTCTCATGGCCCATAGGCTCTTGGTTTTTGGAGGGTGATAGCCTCAGGAATGCCAGGAAGGTAAAAAAGACTGAGGTGTGAATAGTTACCCTTCAGGACAGCAGGGAAGGTGAAGTGAAGGTTGCAGTGATGGAAGGCAAGAGAATGTGAGGAGAACAGGGAGACCAGATGAGGGGATGGAAACATAAAGGAGGAGGGGAAGAGGGAGTGAGGTGAGAGGGAGAAGGTGGCTGAATAAGCGTGATAATGAGAGAGGAAAGGAAGGCTCCTTCGAGCCACCTCAGCATTCTCAGCCTTGGGTTATTTTGTTGTTCTATTTTAATGGGCTTTGGCTCTTTTTCTCTTTCTCACTACATTAGTGGTACCATTCAGAAAGGAAAGGAGAAAAAAAAAGGAAAAATAGTAATAGTCAATTTAGGGGAAAAAAAAGAAACCACACACACAGGGAAAAAATCACCCGACGCCAGCACAAAGACACGCTCACCTTTCTATGTGGGTCTCTCTGCCAGCTGCAACCCAGCTGACACAGCTTTATTCAGAAAACAGCCACCCACCCCTGTCAAAGGGAAGGACAGGGGAAGGGGTGACAATAGGGGCTCTGGAGGGTAGGGAGGGGTCAGCAGAAGCAGGGGTGTTAAGGGTTGTTGAAGAGTTAGAGACTGATGTCTTTGTTTCAGGAGGTTGAGCTGTTGAATGTGCAGATTGGCCAAGGCAGAAAAAGAGGGAATAAAGACCATGACAGGTCAAGAAAACATTCGTTTCTGAATGAAGTCTGACATATCACTGTCTTCTTCCTCTTCTACTCTGTCCTGATCACTGTCCTTACTTCCTAGTCTCCACTCAGCAGTTACTCATCCATTCTTATGTCCGATGCCAAAGGCAGCTGATAAGCAAATCAGACTCATTAGAAATAAAAGGTAGACTGTAGCAGAGAATTTCTGTGCTTATTTTTAGCTCTGATTCCAATCTGTAAGTACATGTTATTGAGTCTAGTGACAAAATATATTAACAATAAATGCAGAATGATGCCGACCATCAAACAAATGAGAATTTATAATTCTGAGCTCTTAGAATATTTCATGAGCTCTTCGAAGCAAGTCACAAACACAATTGCATTTAGTTTTAACCATCATTTTATGGTGGTATGTTGAGGTGGGTACCACTGCTATCAGCATTTCACAAAGGCAAAAATGAGCTCTAAAAATAGTCACTCAGTTCGTAAGCAAGATTGGAGGTCACTCATTAGAAGTTTATGAGCAGAAGAGAAACAGAATCCAACATTTTTAAGAAGGATTATTTTGAGGCCAGGGAGCTGTCCTAAAGTTTTGGAGTATCTGCTTTATCTATGGAAGCCTTGGGTTCCAGCATCAGAACTAAATGAGATTTCTCAAAATCACTCTGGCTGCTCTGTTCACTATAGAGGATGAGGACCCAGAGGTCACTGAGGAGACAATGAGTGTTAGAGGCTTGGACCCAAGTGGAAATAATGTCACAATGAGAAATGCTTCCATTCTCAATGGTTTCATGACAAATAATAGTTCTGATGTGTTGGCCCTGGGGTGTGAGAGAAGGAAAATAATTGTGGTTGAAACTACAGATTGGGTCCAAGCAGATAAAGCATGCTTTGGTATTAATGGAAATGAGACAATGGTGAGAGACGTGCTTGGGAGCAAAAGACCAAAGTGTCACTTTGAGATATTTCATGGATGAATAGATCTGGAGTCAGTGGTGGATATCAGAGCTGGCTGGATGAGCTGGGAATCATCTACTTATCCTGGCATGCACAGTGCTGGTTGGATGTCAACAAACACAAATACTTGAAGATTAGGGGACTATAGAGGAACTAGAGAAGAAAATCAGAAAGTGTCCTCAAGAAAGGTAAACATAAAATAAAAATTATAAAATAACTCTGAAACCTACTTAAGGAGACGGTAGTGAAGCAATAGATACTATCCAATGTAGCTAACATAGCAGGAGGAAATAAGGCTGAAACCCAGACATTAGATTGAGCCTCCCTTTGGTTAATATTGACCTTGATAAGTGAAGGGTCACTTGGAGATTGGTTGAGGTTTGTTTCCCACCGAGCTCCCAGTCAGGAGAGGCAGTTCTCACTCTCCTATCCGATTAGGACAGGGCGAACAGTTCTAGTTTAGAGATTTGCAGGAAAATAATCCACAGAGTGAAGTTGTACAAGAATGGGTTCAGGAATTCCAGTGCTCAAGCAAAGAATTCAAACCACAGAAGCTTTTTGCTCCTAAGATGGAGCAAAGTTCAGTGGAATAAGTCCAAAGAATGAGCCCCTGCCTTCCTCAGACCCCTGCTTTTATTGACAAGAATCAGGCCCCACCCTAGGGTGAGAGAAGAATACCATGTAAGGGATAATCTAATATACTATCACCAGGTCACACCATAGGGTGGAGTACAATTAATTATTGATTAGAGTAGGATCAGTAAACCAACAGATAAGAACACTGTTTTTTTTTTGGGGGGGGGGTCACACCCGGCTGCTCAGGGGTTACTCCTGGCTCCATGCTCAGAATTGCTCCTGGCAGGCATGGGGGACCATATGGGGCACCAGGATTTGAACTGATGACCTTTTGCATGAAAGGCAAACGCCTTACCTCCATGCTATCTCCCGGGCCCAGAACACTGTTTTTAATAAAGTATTTGGGCCACATCTAGCAATATTCAAGAATCACTTCTGGTTTTAAGCCCAGGAATCACTCCTGTGGGTACTCAGAGTATCATGTGGGATGTGGGGGACCAAATCCAAGTTGGCCATATGCAAGGCAAAGCCCTGCCTGCTGTACTATCCTAATCTGAGAAGACTACATTTATTATAGATTAATAGAGGCTGTGAAAATCAGACTAGAAAAGAAGGAATAGAAAAGGGATTGGAGACAGAGACTCTAGAAAAGAAAAAGAGGAACTTCGGTTTTATGGGAAAGTACAGAAAGAATCAGTGGTTTAAGGAAGAGATTTGAAGTCTTGAGTTTATTTAATTTTGGACTCCCCAGATATGTTCAGGAGCCAATCAGTCACTTTCATTGGTGTTCAATGGCTTTTCCAAAGATAAAGCCAGAGATGCCTGGGAACCATTTGGTGTCAGGGATTAAACTCTGGTTCTTTTTGTTTGTTTGTTTGGGGGTCACACCCGGCAGTGCTCAGGGGTTACTCCTGGCTCTGCACTTAGAAATCGCTCCTGGCAGGCTCGGGGAACCATATGGGATGCCGGGACTCAAACCACCGACACCCTGCATGCAAGGCAAACGCCCTACCTCCATGCTATCTCTCTGGCCTCAACTCTGGTTCTTGTGCATGCAAAGTGTGCACCCCAATTCCCAGTTATGACCCCAACCCCAAAGTCTTATTTGTTTTTAATGAAGAAAAAGACCAGCATAAAACTGCTATTGCAGTGAGTTCTAAGTAGACCAAAGGACAGAATGAGGGCATAAAAGAGGACAGACAATCCGCAGTGAGATTCTTGTATCATGGCAGATATTGATGTGGACACCATAGTTAGAGGCTAGGTGTTGTTCTAAAACCTGATATCTGTTCACCAGTGTTTAGCATGTTCTTTTGGATCTGTTAGAGAAGCAGGAAGGAAGCTCATCAGCCAGAGGAAAGAGTTGCTAGATGTCTGAGAAGGAATGAAGAGTTCACTTATTCTAGAGGAGTCCATGCTTTATTTTTATTTTCAAGAGCTGACACTCTATTTCCTGGCACAAATTTGCCTCTAGAAAACAAGCATGAGAGAGATGCATTTGGGACATTTCCCCTCAGAAGAAGGTATTGGGTATTTTTCCTTAAATGGCTATGCTTCTCAAGGGGGAAGATAGTGGATCCAATTGTGTCCTTGGAAAACTCTATAAATATAACTGCTATAAAATGTTCTCTTGGCCTCAGGATCCCCTTATCAGAATTATTTTGTCACCTTCTGGGACCTGAGTCCTTAGGCTTGAGCTGAACTAGACTTTTCCTACTTGGAACTCCCGTGGATTTCATGGGTGTGTGTAGCTGTGCTTAAACAGAGATGTAAAAGGTTATAAGGAGAAGCGAACACTGAGAACACAAATACATTCCAGGGAGACACTGCTGGGAGTAGCTGTTACTGCATTTTAAAGTGCCACTTATTTTAATTGAGGGGCAATAGGATAATAATACTGTTCAATAATGGTGCACCTTTGGTTGGAACCCTGAAATACTTCCCCAAACACAGTGTCAGGGGCCCCCACATCTCTAGGGGAAAGAGGCAGGTGGAGCTGCCTTATTTTTGTAAAAACAAATGAAACTGGGTCAGACACTGAGCACACTTCTTTTAAGAATATTCTGGGAACTGAACTGTTTATCTGGACTTTGGAAGTTGCAGTTCAAGTGAAGAGTGAGCCTGGAGAGACAATGGCCAGGGTGTGACCCTCTGACTATCAGGGGTCCAGAGCAGACAGCAAGGCATTAGTATGGATCTGGGGTCAAATACAAGAGGGAAGTGCCAGCATCAGGACTGTAGAAGTTTCATACCCAGAGAAGAGAGAAGGCAAACCAAGGGTGAAAATAAAGAGGCCAGGATATAAGATTTCAGGGGTTGCAGGGACCTTGGGAATGGTCTAGGCTGTTTCTAGTTTATCTTCCCCTCAGTCCTATGTCTTTCTGAAACAAATGTTTCATCCAATCATGGTCTCTTTGTGTATGTTCTTTCATGACCAACTGTAACTGAGGTTGGCATGGGTGAAGGGATTGAATGGGGATGAGCAGGCCAGAGGTGAGGTAGGTAATTCATAGACAGATCCTATTGAACATCATGGCCCAGAAGTATAAAGGGGAGCTTTTCTCTGATGGGGACTTTGTGACTTCAAGAACAATGTAATTTTCGACCTTGAATATTACAGATAGATGTTTCTCAAATATTAACCACCAGAGAAACCCTTGTACATCTTGTTAAAATTCAGTTCTGAGTCAGTGGGCAGGGAGAAGTCCCTGAGTTTCTGTATTTCCTTTTTGTGGGGGAGAGTGGCTTCACAAGTGACTCTCAGGAGGTGCTGGGGACCCTCCCAATGATTTTTGGCCAACTGGGCCAGTGGTTTAATATGGTGCTGCATAAGTGGAGCTGGGACCATCCAACAGTGTTCAAGACTCATGCGAGAGTGGGGGGCTCAGGGAAGCCCGTGGTGCTGGGGATGGAACTGCAGTTGGTCACATGCAACATGGGTGCCTTCATGAACCCTGCACTCTCTCCAGCCCCAAGGCTGTATTTTGTTTAATTTGTTTGTTTGTTTTAGGGGCTATACCTGGCTATGCTCAGGCCTTACTTTTGGCTCTGCATTCAGGAATTACTCCTGGCAGGCTCAGGAGACCATATGGTACACAGGAGACTGAATCCAGGTCTGCCAAGTGCAAGGCAAGTGCCCTACCTGCTGCACTATCTCTGCCCCAAGACTGTGTATTCCTTACAGGGACACAGGTGCCAGGGTAAGCTGAATGAAGAAACCGGGAGGGGAGGGCACTTTCCTGGTCTCCTTTTCTGTTAACAGTCCCACTGATAGTTGGGCTGTGTATTCTCTTCCCTCAAGGAGAATTCATTTGCATGAGGTATTTTTAGCCGAGAGGGTCCTCTTAATGCAGCAGAAATAGCAACCTCTCTCTTTCCTGGGGAGTTGAGGCTGGAGGAAACATCTTCTCATTCGTGGGTGGGGAGCCTTTTCCCAGCTGTCACCTGCTGGGTGTACGCCCTTGAATGCCCTTGCACAAATCACCACTGCCCTGGGCCTCACAGTCCCCCTGGCTGAAAACCAGATGAATCGTCCCCTGCAGCAGTCACTCTTCAGTGGAAACGATTATATTCAGGAATGGATGTGAAACGAGTTTGCAAAGTAAAAACTGCAGACCATAAAGGCAGCAAATCCTAATCCTTTATGGAGCAAGTTCACAAAAAGGCCTTATCCTTCTGTTCTGTCAGCACCACTATCCAAGTCTGGAAACCCTTCTTTTTTTTTGGGGGGGGGGAGTTTTTGGACCACACCTGCCTTACTCCTGGCTCTGTGCTCAGGGAAACATAGTCGATGCTTACAAGGATCAAACCAAGGTTGCTTTTTGTTTTTGTTGTTGTTTTTTTTTTGGGGGGGGTTACACCCAGCAGCGCTCAGGGGTTACTCCTGGCTCTACATTCAGAAATTGCTCCTGGCAGACTCGGAGAACCGTATGGGATGACGGGATTCGAACCACCGTCTTTCTGCATGCAAGGCAAATGCATTACCTCCATGCTATGTCTCCAGTTCCACCAAGATTGCTGTGTCTAAGACAAATGCCTCTCCTTTGTACTATCTGTTGGGTCCTCTTGAGTGGAAGTACTTGACAGATGTCCAGATGTCAGGCTTTTGGGTCACCACCATATCCCATAGGGGAATCTTTTCTTCCTCTCACCCAATCTCTCCTCAGACTTCAGATACTATTGTCTCCTCCACACGGCTGCTGTTTTTGTCTGAGGTAAGAAGTTTCTAGGCTCTCATCACTCGATTCCTCATTTCAGTTAAGACAATGAAGAGGCATCATAGTGATCACCCAGGGCCCATTCTCCAGAGCAAAGAGCAGTTCTATGTAACCATAGCATCTGTAGACAAGTCATCTCCAAGCCAATTTCTAACCCCAGATCCCAGGGGAGCTAAACAGGGCATCTGAAACGGTGATTCAAAGACCCTTTTTGCATAGCTGATCTCTCTACCCAGTTGTGGAATTTCAATTTTTCAGAGGCTGGAGCCATACTATAGCGAATAGGGTCCTTGCCTTGCATGAATATGACCTGGTTTTGATCCCTGCACACCATATAATCCTCTGGGGCTTTCAGGAGTGACTTCTGATTGCAGTACCAAGCATAAGTTCTGAGCAAAGGATGTGCTCTTCTTCTCCCTCCCCCCCCAAAAAAAATATTCAATTTTCTGAAGTGTGGACTTCACATCCAAAGCAGCAACAACCCAGAGGGTAGATTTGGTGGGATTAAGGTTCTGGCCTTGCACACAGCCAGCCCCAGTTGATCCCCATCATCAAATGGTTCCTAAGTGATCCCTAAACAAAATAATCCCTGAGCACTGTAGGGTGTAACTCCAAAGTGAAGGAAGGGTATAGAGATTAAGGGATTGGCTTTACAAGAGCTAAGGGGACCAAGTTCACCTCTCATATGCAGTATCAGGGAGAATAAAATGAAAAGAGGCTTCAGAACAACCCAAGAGAAAGGATTTTGGGGCTGGAGCTGGCTGTGTCCCTGGAGGAGGAAAAGCAATGGCTCGCTTGCAACCCAAGTAATGTGTCTTCCCAGTGGCCATTTCTACTTGTCACCATATCTGAGCTGGGCATCCACATGGCACCTGTCTTAGTCTCCCAGGCTTGCTTTGCGTGATGTGCTTTATTTCCAATAATCCTCAGATGGGCTGTTGCAATGATTTATAGGCCGCTGGTGTTTATTTTACTCTCTACGTTTCTCCCCACCATTGTCTAACATCTTAGAGTGTTCCTTTTGCTCTGGCCCAAATTTGTCTTCTTTTCATATTTATTTCAGCATTTGTCTTGTTCTCCCAGTGTGCAGTGTTCCCAGAATTTATCTTTCTTATTTCCAAAAGAACGTCTCAGAATAGGATTGCTCCATGGCCCCTGCTTGGTCTTTGTTTAATATTGCACTTCTGTTCTTTGTCTGGGTCCGAGTCACAATGTCTGGGGTTTTCTCACTTTGGCTGGGCTAGAGAGCTTGATTGGGGTTGTGAGCTGCTTTCCATTTCCAAGTTTTCAGTCCATACAAATGGGGGGCTTATTAAAATCCTGAGAGCTAGAGTGTGATCTCTGCTTTGTCTTAGAATAGCTGGGTGAGTTGGCGAGAATGAATATTTCTTTTGGAGCCTGCGAAGGAGCAAGTTCGTTTTTCATTTCTCTTATCCGCTTTCCAGGGAGGCAGGCCTCCCTCTGTCATGGTTCTGCAAATTTCTCTCTGATGGAACGGCTGACTTTGGGTTCCTCCACAGCCACTGTACTTATCACATCAGCATTTTCATAGCTTTTAATGAATATGCAAATGTAGGTGCCAGAATCATCTCTTTATCAAACACAATGATAATACCAATTATGGACATTACCATTTGAATAGCGACATTTATAGCTTATAAGGTACCTCCCTGGGCCTTCTCTCCTAACAGACTTTTCAACGATTACATTCCATGGACTTCCTTGTCTGGTTTCCCTTCCCTTGATCCTTTGTTCTTCTCTCAGACCAGGAGCTGATCCTTCCTATTCAGCCTAAGAACTTTCCAGAATAGCCATGTCTGGTGCAATGGAGTGGGTGCGCTCCTCGCTGCTGCATTGGCTCTGTGCAGTCTCCAGTCTCTAGAACAGATATTCTCCTATTCTCTCCATCATTTTTTTTCTCCTGATAACTGTTTCTAGCTGTCATCAGTTTTCAAGAGTGAGACCTTTCATGAAACAACTGACTAAAAGCAGAACTTTTGCATCTGCACTGCCCAGATCTGGCCTTCTGTGCATTCCTTCTGTGATCTTTGCAAATTCTCAGAGCCGCGGCCTAAGCTTCTCTAGCAATGGGAATGGCAGGAAAGAACCTGCACTGTTGAGTTGCTTACAGCCAGGCAAAGAGGTCTCTATATTGTGATGAGACTCTCCAACCTGGTTGTATTTTAAACATCTGGTTGCAGGAACAGTTGGGTAGTGCTGTCTAAATGCCAAGTTCATGTGCCTGTACCCTGTACCCTGTCAGTGCAGAGTGAATACTGGTTGTGGATCTCTCAGGTGGCCTTTATTTTCCTAGTCTTACTCAAATTGGCTCATAAAGGTGACACCCACTGGAGGGTCAATAGGGGGCAGATCTCTGCCCTTTGGTTTGCTCAATGCTTCTGATCCTTAATTCTCAACCTTCTCAATATGCTTCTGGGACAGTGTCCCTAAGCTCCCTTTCCTGTTCATCATCTGGAATCTCCACCAAAGTCTACTTTTATTACTGCTCGTGGCTCTTTTCCCAGCCTCCCCTGCTCCCACACTGGGAATGGGGAGACATAGGAAGAAATGTATTTCAAACAAATAAAAACATACCCACATTTAATATACTCTAGCTTACACCTACGATGACTTCCTTCCTCAAATTTATCTTCCAGAGATATTGTTTTGCACTCTTGCTCCAGGAGTCGGTGCCACAGATCCCTCCTAATATTATCCATCACTCCCATCTACTCTCTATCCATCTCCAAATCTAATTCAGAATTGGCCTCTAGGTTCACGGCTCTCATCTCCCCAGCATCTGACTTGAGGCAGAAATGCTTCTGAGCCTCATCACCCTTCTTTCTGTTCTCCTCCTTCCCTTGCTTGGCACTGCAATTTCATTTGTGCCTTGAGCATTTTCCGGCCTGATCTACGGAAACTGATCGTGAATCTGAGTGCTTTGTGAACTGTTGGGCATGGCACGTGAAGAACTACAAAATCGATAAGTCATTATTATAGCAACAACTGATTATCTATATTATTACACTCAGGATACTTTCACCTGACAGCCCTTACTCCCTTGTAAGAGCATAGCCTGGTGGCACAGTCCCATATTAATCCAGAAAGATTCAAAAGGCAGAATCATTCTCCTAGTCAACTAGATCTGAGCACTCATTCAGTTCACCCACAGATCCTACTTGTATGATAACAAAGAAATAGCTGGCTTGTTTTATAAATTTGTGAGACTGATAACAGTATTGAACTCAATGCATGTCTCCATTGAGATCCAGAACTTTTGCTATGGACTCTGTCAAGTTTCTCATCAGGGATTCAATTTTTACCTTCAAAACTGTGACTTGTTCTAGCTAGCAGAATATGACAAAAGAGAGGGCATGCTGGTTCGGAGCACAGTACTAAGGGCCCGTATTCTCTCAAGCTTCTTTACCTTTATTTAAAAAAAAAGTCAAACCATTGTAATATACAAAGTTATTCATGGTTGGGTTTTAGACACACAATGTTTCAGGACCAATCCTAATACTAGTCAATTTTCCTCCACCAATATTCCTAGAGTCTATCCCATGTCACTCCCCCCTGCCCCAGCCTGTCATTATAGCAGGCCCTTTTTCATTTTGGTAGTTAAAGTTTATGTCTCATGATTTCATTGTTGTTGACTCTGACTTGAATATTTAATTCTGTCCTTCTTTAACACCACTAATGCACCCGAGACACCTTGGACACTGTCCCTTATCATTTCATATTTGTCTTTCTCCTCCCCTACTCAGTTTCTTTCCTTCTCCTCTTTATTCTCTAGAGTATATGTCTTGCATGCACACTGTTCTTAACAACTCCATTTAAACCATTGCATTTCTTCATGTAGTACCTTCATTTTTATTTATTTTTTATTTTTTTTAAATATGAAACGCTTCATGAATTTGCATGTCATCCTTGCGCAGGGGCCATGCTAATCTTCTCTGTATCGTTCCAATTTTAGTATATGTGCTGCTGAAGTGAGCACAATACCTTCATTTTTATAACCAGTTTGTAGAATGGGTTTGAATGACTGAGCACATGAACATAGAGACATTCGCACTCACATATGTAGCTGTATCCAGTGAAGACAAGACCTTGCTCTCCCCATGTCTCAACTATCCAATAATTAGAGTTCTATAAAACATCAATTTGCTAAAGAGAGAGAAAGAAGTTTGATGGAGTTGACAAATGTGATTATAGCAATTGGCAAATATAAATTTTGAGGAGGGGCCTTCAGGCTAGAAATTCATACATGAATAATTATGATTGTGGTCCTGAGTCAAAATAACTGAAACTCAAAATATTGAAAACTCAAGAATTTCCTAAGTAGAGTCCTCATCTCCTCTGAAACTTATTTGAAATTCTGTCTATAGAGAAACTCTGCTTTTAAAACTTATTGACCACACACAGGGCTGGTAATGTAATATAATTCAGGCTAATTATGTTCCCTAATGTTCCCTAAAATCTTCTTTTTTTTTTGTCTTTTTTTTTGCGGGGGCTCACAGCAGATGATGCTCAAGGATTACTCCTGGCTATGCACTCAAAAATTGCTCCTGGCTTGGGGGAGCACATGGGACACCAGGAGATCGAACCACGGTCCATCCTAGGCTAGCATACACAAGGCACAGGCCTTACCATTTTGTGCCACTGCTCTGGCCCCCTAATACCTTCTTTTAAAAGAGAACCATCTTATACCTTGACAGCAAAGAGAAGGCAATAGTGTTTCTCCACAAAGAAAGATGGAGAGAATCAGAGCTGGTCAGAATCCATTATTGAGGTAAATCAACTTAGACCACCTGCCAACTTGTTTCAGTTGACTGTTTTGGAAAGACTTATGCTAGTTCTGATTTACTGATTTTCTCTCATTTTGCCTAAATCTTCTTTTCAAATTACTCACCCTATACCTTTGAATGTCAGAGGAAATGCACCCTTTTCATCAAATATTTGGCAGATATAAGCATTTTATTTTTGTGTGTGTGCATACTTTAATTGCATCAGGGTTGAGATTAACTGGTATGTTATGGGGTCTGTGCTAGAGCCTTTTTTGGCTATAATATTATTTGAGGAACAATGGATTACAAGCAGAAGAGTTCTTGGATTTGTAGGATCACAAAGAAGAAGGCTTTTAGAATAGAAGACAAATCTGTGGGAGAAGAGGAGCAGACATATCAATATATTTTATTAACCATTGAGAGAGAGGAGCAAGCAGACATCCTCAGTTGACATGGAGAAGGACAAAGGGAGGGTGGGGAAGGAAGGGAAGGGTGTGGAAAGGAGAGGAGATGAAGGGAGAGAAGGGATGAAGAGAGACCGGGCAGGGAAGTGAAGGGAAGGGAAGAGGAAACATGGAACTTAAAAATAACAAAAATATATTTGAGCAATGAAAGGGCAGCTTTGCAAGTATATTTCTTTAGTTTGACTCTTATGCCTTCATCAGAACCATACAGCAAAATTAGGAGTCCTAAAATAACAAACAAACAACTTAGGAGAACTAAGTTATCATCAGAAATAGGATATTCTAAATGCATATGTATTTAGATGTAGATTCATTATCATCACCTCCAAAATTAATGAATTCTTTCTTTTGTTTAATTTGATATCAGGTATGCTCATGAAAAAAGAAATATAAGACATGTTTTTGCTGCCATTCTTCTTTCTGTAGTATTGAGAAGACCAGACATGTAAGTGAAAAAGATAAAAACTTTGGCAAAGCAGGTTAATAAAAAGGTAAAATATATCTTAGCTGCAAAGGTGTTGAAAAGAGTGGTTTAAGAAAGCTCATGATGGTGAAACTTGAAGAACAGGACTTGCTAGTCATAATTCAAGGGAATTGGCCTTTTAGCTTGAGACAGCATGCAAATACATGGAATGGAGCTGTCTATGGTATGATTAGGAACTAATGAGAAAACTAATTTGACTGGAGCAAAGTGCAGTATCTAGGTAACAGGTTAATGAGATACTACTTTAATGAGACCAGATTGGGTCAGACTGCTATGCCAGACTGAATCCTTAGAGGATTATCCTGCAAGACAGACAACTCATCTCATGTGGTAACTAGGCACAAAGAAGGTGAATGGCATAGGATATGAGCACTTATCTCAGGTAGATAATAGGCTGGAGCCATGAATAAATAGAATGAGCATCCTTCCCATCATACACATACATGGGGGCCTAAAGTACCCTTGACATTGAGGTGTAGTTATGATGCTGCACATCACTGGGTGATGAGGATGTGGCCAGAGCAGACACAGGGCTGGGCTGAGCATGCTCACTCAGAGCTCCCACTCCACCAGCTGTTGTACTGATGGGTGCAAGTGAGTCAAGCCAGAATCAGCTTGAAAATCAAGGCCTGCAGGGACCTACTTGGAGAAAAGTCTGAAGAAGGAAATTTAAAATGAACACAAATACCTAGAGCACCATATTTAAATAAATATTTTTGTTCTGTTATGGTTTAAATCACATTCTGGATTCCTTTCTCATTGCCTTTTCTTTGACAGGAGCATACATACTCCATGTTTTCATAGTCCTTCCTGTGACAGGTGTACACCAAGGTTCTCATGGTCCTTCCTGTGGTAAGAGCACACCTTGTGTACTCATTATCACTCCTGTGAATCAAGAACAGCCATGTCACATTGTTCTTCCTGTCACAAGAGCATATATACCTCATGTGTTCAATGTCCTATGTATGGTATGAATACACATCATGTTCTCATTGTCATTCTTATGACAGTAGAACACCCTATTTTCTCATGTTTCTTCCTATGATACATGTACTGCACCATTATCTCTTTGTCTTTCCTATAATATGTCCATACCCAGCATTCTTTTATTTTATTCCAGTCCTATTCTGGCCACTTTCAGACTGTTAACACCAGCAAAAGAACTAAGTTCTTCCAAGTTCTTTTTCTCTTCACCCTTTGAGCCTGAATATTATACATTTGCTTAGCAGATTTTTCTCTTAAATTTTTTTTATTGATTGAGAGTCTTTGATCTACAATACTGTTAATGATTGTTAATGCACATAATTCCAACACTATACCAATCAAAAGTATACACAACTCCATTCCCCCAAACTCCCAACACTCTCTTCCTTTAACTCCCTCAAACTCAATTGTGTTATCAGTTATCCTGTCCTATTGCCTTTGGTCCTTTGCTTCTATGATGTATATCTTTGGGTTTCCCATGCATTCTTTCCTTCTTATTGACTTTAATCATCATGTTCTCTAGTTCCGTCCATGTTGTTGCAAGTTTCTTGGTTTTATGTTTTTAGAAGTGAATAGTATTTCATTGTGTGTGCATATATATGCATATGTATATATATATATAAATACTCGATCCACTCATCTATCATCTGTATTTTGACATTTGAGTTGTTTTCATATCTTGGTTATTGTACTAAGCATAGTGATGATCATAGGTATGCCTATATCTATGGAAATTAATGTTTTAGTGTTTGAGGAATAGATTCCAAGAAGTGGTATAGCACATATCTTCGTATTGCTTTCCATAGAGATTGAACCAGATTACAGTCCCACCAACAGTGAATGAGAATTCCTTCCTCACCACAACCTTGGCACCATTGGCCGTTTTCAGAGTTTTTGGTATGTTAACACAGCTTCACTTTCTGAATGATTTTAAGGTAATTCTTAAAGGTGATTTGAAAAAGACTTTTAATTTTTATATATTATTTTATTTATGCTGAATTAACACTGCATTATAACATGATGTAAATTTAAAACATGATTTATAAAAAAAATAAACATGGTCACCCCTTCTACCTCCATTTCTGGTAACCACTAATTGGCCTTAGACTTCGAAAGTTTATTATAATTTTATTTACTTTTCTCTATATGCTACATAGGAGTGAAATCAAGCAATATTTATGTTTATCTGTCATAATCATTCTATCTTCAACCATATTGTATATGGTAGCATTTCAGCTTTAAAATGGAATAGTAAGCCACTGGGTAAATACACACATCACATCTTTCTTCTTAATGATGGATCAGGTAATTTTTAGTCTTATCAAAATTAAAATATCACATGTTATTAGTGGGAGTCCAAAGATAAGGCCCTAAGACTTTATTTATTTATTTATTTTTTGATTTTTGGTTTTTGGGCCACATCCAGTGACAATCAGTAGTTACTCCTGGCTATGCACTCAGAAGTCATTTCTGACTTGGGGGACCAAATGGGATGCCAGGTTAGAACTCAGGTTCATCCTGGGTCAGCTGCATGCAAGGCAAATGCATTACCGGTCCCAGACCCTGACATTTTCATAGAATCCGATCCTATGGGCCTTACTTAGCAATATTAAATCTCTTGTTCTGTGTCTGGAACCTTTCCCATTTGTGCACCAGTCTCAAGGGATAGAGGAATGAACTGCACTTGGAAATGGACATGTGGCTTGAAATCCTGATCCCTTTACAGTCCTAGATACTATTGCTGTTTGTATGGGAGCTCCAGGAGCCAAGGCTAGAGAAGAGAGATGCGGGGCTGGAGCAGTGGCGGAATGGGTAAGCACCAGCCTTGTGAGCGCTAGCCTAGAACGAACTGCAGTTTGATCTCCCAGTGTTCCATAAGGTCCCCCAAGACAGGAGCGATTTCTGAACACATTGTCATGAGTACCCCCTGAGCATCACCAGGTGTGGCCCAAAAACTAAAGGAAAAAAGATAGTGAAGGGAGATGGGCAGTAAGGACCACATAGTCAATCATGCCTCTTGGCCACTTTGATGGGAACCAAAAGGGGTAAAGCTGGGCTTGAACCCAATGAGCTGACAGAAACAACAAATCCATAGGACACTGGTAGTTGCAAACAGGGTCTAAGATTAAAGTCCCAGCAGTGCTTCTAACAAATCAAGAAAGTAAAAACAAATTTTATGAGGCCAGGGATTGAAGGAAAGGAAGACAAGATGTGGGAGAGATGACATGATTCTGCAGTAGCCCCTCAAGTTGTGATTGATGACTCTTTATATGTGCCTCTATATATGCCAGGCTGCCTTTCTTCCCCAACCCCAAGAACTCTCTAATGTTGAGTAGGAATGAAATAAGCTCCCTTTAAGCAGTTCTGCAGGCCTCGTCTTCCTATATGTGGGCAGTATTCTTCACACAGGGCAGGCTGAGCTGCGTCTCATTGAAAATCTAGAGTGGCTCAGAAACTCTTCATGGTTTGAATCTGTTCATTGCCATTGCTGGGATATTCCAATGAGCTGTGCATGGATTCCAGCTTCAAGTCGCCGCCGTTGCTTCAGTTCCCACCCTTTGATGTGCTTTTCTTAAACTTTTTACCCTCATTAAATTAAGCTTCAGCTTTTGGCAAAACTCTTTTCTTGGGGGAATTCTTAAAAATTTCCACGTTGAGTAAAAATAAAAGATTGTTGTTACAAGAACTCTACTAGCAGATCTCTGCACGGAGAGCTGGAGTCCACGTGGCCTTCCCAAGCCTGGGCTGCTTCGGTTTGATATCTGAAATTATTCTTTCACTGAGAACACCAGGGAGGCCAGATTGGAACTAGTAGGTCCTTTTAAATTTGCTTTGCTTCTTGGAGAGAAGCAGCTCATTAATCCATTCCTTATGGTACATTTGACGGCAAGGGGAGGGGGGGAACAATGCCATCTCAACCAAACCCTGCCCTTGCTTTTTAGCCATTGGCATGTTCTGATGTTCTGTCATGAATCTCCACCTGCACCTGACAGAGAGTAGAGAAAAAGTGTCTCTGTGAGCTAAGCAGATCCATTAGGATCACAGCATCATGAGCTTTCAAACAAGCCTGTCCTAGTATCTGTCACTCTTAGCCTTTTTATTCCTTCTCTGGTAAATGTGATTAAACTGTTGTGCTGACAAAGCTTATCTTTTGTTATTTATTGTATTTTTGTAACACCCGTGTGCTGTGCAGCAAGTGGACATTACCAATGAATTGTAACTCTAACAATACTTCATGGGGCCATAAAGCCAGTGGCAATTGATACAGCTGCTCAGAATTGTAAGGAAGCTGAAGGCAACTATGTCGATGGTGCTGTGGAGCACTGCCAGGCAGGTGAGGATCCTCCTGACAGTTCTTCAGTCCCCAGTGAGCCACCCTAACATCTGTTCAAACCTACATCACAGCTTGTCTCTTCACTCCTTTCCTTTTGGCTATGCTTGGTGGTGATCAACATCTTGCCTGGCTCCTTGGGTGTTCTAGGAACATTTTGCACTGGGGATCAAACCCTAATGTTAGAAGCAAATGCTCAACCCATTGATAATTTATTTCCTTCTTGTACCTTCAGATATGCCAGCAGCATATTCCTGGAGCCATAAATATAGGAGAAATCTGACCAGAGTCAGAGTCCTTTATTCAGACATTCATTCATTCACCCATCCAAAGTTTTTCTAATATTAGCATTTATCCAACTCCCTATGACAATGTGCATGTCTTAGTTTCCTGTGAATGAGATGCCAAATTCCAATACAGTGTAAAAATGAGGTGACAATAAATTTATTTCCTTACAAAAAGCTAAATGTGGCGTGAAATTCTGTGTGGGTTTTGTTGTTGAGTGTTTTGTAGTAGTGCCGATCAAATTAGGGCTTTTCTGTCTGAGAGGCAAACAGATACTCAAGTGATAGAATACTGAGCTTTTGGCATGTGGGTAGTAGGGCTCAAAGTTCAACATAGCATGGTCTGTGTGAGCACTATCAGGCCTGAACACTAGCCACAGAGCTGGTCCCAAGCACTGAACAGCCAGAAGAGGCAGTATTGAGAACAGGCCCATGTCTCCCAAACTCGATATGCTTGTGCGGAGAGGTCTTGTGCGGAGAGGCAGGTATTTTACTATTGAGTATCCCTGGGCCTCTGCAAATGCTCCTCCTTCAATTAGAAGTCACCACCTGAAAGAGGTAGAGATGCTAAGACAGAGATTCCCATGTACAGGGACTTACAAGTTTCCCAATGACAGAGGAGCCTCGGGTGTTGCTGCCCAGTGCTGCCTGGCTTATAGACATGCTTAACTTAGCTCTGGCTGCTTTGTTGAAGCAGCATCTATTTTCTGGACATCTCTGTCCTCACAATCTCAGTGTCACATGTGTTCCTGTGATTCTCACCATGGTAGCATGGGCACCAGGGTTATGGCTCCATTTTGACATCTGCCTTCTGTCAGGGTTCCTGCAAGTGCTGGATGCTAAGCAACTCAATGCAGCCAGAGAGACCCTGTGTGTGTACCTGCAATAGGAACCGACAATCATTTAGGTAGGCAAGGCCCTGGTGAGTGGAACGTGGCACTGAAGGAGGATTCTAGCAAAGATCTGATTCTGGGCAGGGACATTTCTGCAGGAAGGGACTGTCTATTGGAGACAGAGATCACTTGCCTAAGGAACTGTATGCTGAGCTGCTTGGCCTATTTCCCAAGAAAAGAAATGAAGGGGAGAAAAGTGAGACATCAGGTCAAGAGAGTGAACCTGTGTCTTAGAGCATTTGGAGATCGGAACATCAGAGTGGGTAGTTGGATCGGGGCCATTTCCATTTCATGCTTTTGGAGCAGGAAGACGGAATGGAGAGCAGGCTTGGCTGCCTTTTCTCCATCTTGGACCAGTTCCCCAGGGCCATCTTCCTCCAAGATACCTGGCTTGGTCCAGCTGTGGGGAGGGGCCCTCTGACCATGGGAAATCACTGCTTTCCTCCTCCTCTCTCCATTCTAATCCTCCAATGGAGATGGGCTGCAAAACCCTTTCCTCAAGGGAACTCTCCCCTAGACAATTTCTGAGTCAGGACAGACAGATGGTCAGGAGAAGTGGAACTGGCATCACTATGCCAGGCGATGAACACAGACAACAGCTGGTGGTTCTGGGCACACACACCTTCTCGGATCTTCTGAGATGAAGGCACAGACCAAGAATGGTTGGTCAAGCAGCTTTTGGTTTCAGGCCAATCTTTGGGTGCATGATACCAGAAGAAATGGAATGACAAAGGAGACAGGGGCACCCTAGTGCTCCTTACAGCATTTTAAAAGATTTCCCAAGCTGTCTCTGTGGCCTAACTTGACTCTCCCTACAGAAAGTGGATAATTCTAGTGAAATAACAATCCCAGAGACAGTGTAACCTGAATAAAATGAAAACTCAAGGTGGTTGTGGGACCAATGTGGACAAGTCTCTGTTTGCCATCTTACCAATGCTAGCAGCAGTGATAGTGGCACCAGAACACTAGCAGCAGCTGAGATTTGGGATAGACATTCCTTCCAGGTGTGGGAAGGTCATCAGGCCATATGGCAAATATGATTGTCAGCAGTAATGTCACTCTAGTCTGCCCAGTCAACTAAGGCTGACTTGGGAAGAGAATGGGAAGAGACCCCTAAACCCTATTTACCGGGGAACGACAATGTCCCAGCTGTATTCATTGCTTCATTCATCCTCACACTCTCCCACTTGTGCCATCAAGCACCCAGAGACTGAAGAATTTTTACCTAAAACCAGGCCAACTTGCTTGAAGCTGGAGGGAAATTTAAATTCCAAAGAGCCTGACTTTAAGACTTATGCACTTGTCTTTGCCTCATAGATATGAAGTAACAATTTCAGTCCAAGATCTGGGCTGCCTTTTCGCTTTCTTCCGATTTTAATTTTATTTTATAGTGATCTACAAACCTGTCACTTATGGGGTTTCATGTGCAGTGTTCTAATTCCACTGCCACTATCCCACAGTGTTTGTTTGTCTCAACAGTTGTCTCAGGGACACACACACACACACACACACACACACACACACACACACACACACACCCCGCTTCCTTTGTCTACCCAACTCAGTTGTGTAAAGCACAGACTTTGTTGCTTCTTTATACAGCACATATGAAGGAGATAATTTTGTGTCTGTCCATCTCCTGACTAAATTACCTCATGATTCCTTCCAGTTTCTCCACAGCACAAACTGCATGATTTCATTTTGTCTTAAAGCTGAATAGTATTCCAGTGCGTGTATACATATGCACATCATTCCTTTATCCAGCCACTAAAATAATTCAGACTTACAATTTTTTTTTTATTTTCTTATTGTGTTACATCTGGGAAGGTAACATCTTTTCTTCAACTTGCATCTCCTTCCAGGCTGTTTTACTTTCTACATGAAAACTGGGCTCATGGTTTAGCTAATTAAACAATTAACCAATGTTTATTGAGTCCCTACCACTCACTACACACAATGTTAGGTGCTGGTACTGTGATTAAAAAAAAAGACAAAGTCCTATTCTGATCAAGAAAATAGCACATTTGAACAGACTAAGGAAAGTCAAATAAAAAAATAATAATACCTTATAAGCAGAACTAGTTGGGGGAAAAACAGGGCACTCCGTTTTATAAATAATGAGAGTGGGAAAACAATTTTCATTTGGATGTTAGACAAATTAAGGTGAAATGTGATGTAGCCAGGTGGTTTTGAAATAAGGAGAAAGAAACTACAGAAAGTCCAACATGACACAATGAGCAGAGCTTACAGGCACCGTGGGGTCAAGCTCTGAAGAAGGCCCAGAGGACTGGCAGCTGACCCAGAAAACAAAGGTCAGTGGATCTATGTAAGTGCTCCAAGAGCAATGAACGGGTCATGGATATAGACAAGGGACTTTGTATGTAGGAGGTTGGAGTTTCAGCAACCTGAGCACTGCCAAAAGTATACCTAATGGATGTGACTCCAAAAACAAATGATTGCAGTGACAGAAACACAAGAGACACTGGAGACACATCAGCTAGCAAAGTGTTAATCTGGATTTCTTTTACCGTATTCTAACAGGAAAACTTGCCTATAGTTTCACAACACTAAAATGTAAGTTTTTATAGGAAAAGATCTCATCTCAAGTCCTTTTGTTCTTCCATCAAGGCATTATTCCTAGATTTTTCTATAATTATACAGGTTCAAGCTGCCTATCGATTAATTATAAGTGCATATATCACTATAAAATTATCCCATTAAATTGTTACGACAACTACTATGAAATATGTGAAGTTAACACACACACTAACATTCTGTGACTTGACCTTTGTTGTTGCTCTGGTCTCAGATATCATGATAGATTGGACCATGGAAATAATGCCCTCCTCTACTGTTCTCCAGAGGATCAGAACAACTGTGTCACTGGGGTAATGTGAGACATTGAGACCATCTGAATTCTGCCTGCATATCCTCTGACCACTTACTAACCTTTCTTGCCCCTTTCTTGCCCTTTGAGCAAGTTGCTGTGCTGATTTCCCCATTCTAGGCTGGTCACAAAACCTGAAGGAGTTCATGTAACACAATGTAGCACATGTAGCATGGAATAGCCATCACAGTTTCATTCCTATCAGCAGGCTAGCGAATGTCCTTATGAGTGAGTCATTTTACTCAAGGGTTTTTAACTCTGTAAGAAACACGCAGGGATTAAATCTATGAGATACAGCCCCCATTTCTTGCCCCAGCAAGAAGCTGCAGGAACAGCCCCTGCTGACGCATTCTATGCAGCCCTTTTTTCTCCTACCTCCCCTCACTGTGGACTGTTGCCTCCTACTAGTTTTGGCTCCAGAGGGACTTTCAGTCAAGGACACTACCTGATCTCTGACTGCTACAAACCATGTCTCAGTCTCCACAAGACCACAGAGCAGAATGAAAATTTTTCCTGTATTTTATCCCCCCTCAGACTATCTCAAAAGACTTAAAGGGGATATCTATATTTTCTTTGCATATTTCTCTAGACACAGTTCTTAAATACTTATAACCCTTAATGTTATATATGAAGAGGTAGCCTCACCCATCTCTCTCTTTTTTTAATCTGCTTAGTAGGAAATTTTAGTAGAAAAGTTCTGCTTAGGATATGATTTCAGACCAAAACCATGACACAGAGACTGTATGGCTTGTTATTTTTATTTATTTTTGGGGGGGGGGCATACCTGGTGACACTCAGGGGTTAGTCCTGGGTATGCACTTAGAAATCGCTTCTGGCTTGCCCTGCTTGTCTTTTTTTTATTTTTGGGGCCACAATCAGTGACACTCAGGGGTTACTGTTGGCTATACGCTCAGAAATCACTCCTGGCTTGGGGAACCCTATAGAATGCTGTGGGATAGAACCGCGATCCATCCTAGGCTAGTGCATGCAAGGCTCTGGCCCTCGCTTTAACTCAAATGCACTAGTAATATAATTTGGCACTGTTCCTTTTTGCATAGGCACACTGAAATGAGGAAATCTTATGTATAGAAAGAAGTTCTTACCTAATAGGGATAAGAACCCATATTATAGTGCAGAGGTGCCTCCCATCCTGAACATTAGTCATGGGGACTGGATTTAGGCCTCAGTCAGTTGGACATCTACCATCCACCCCAAACTCTGGATTACAACTGGATTATAACTGGCAGTTTCCTGCACCAGCACCAGGAATTAATCTCCCCACTGAAGGGGAGCAAAAGGAGCACCAACTTGCTCCAGGATAGGCTCATATGACACCCTGGTGATGAAGAAACAACATCTTGATCTAAGGGCAGGTTGCCCTACTTCACCAACGAACAGTGAGATGAAATTAGAAGACACTCCATCCCAAGATTTATTCAAAAGCCAAGATTTCTAATTAGAGCAGACTGACTATGACAACTGCGACTGAGCAGAACTTTTCCTGAGCCATAAAGAAAAACTTTACCTTAGGCTTTGTCCTAGGACCTGTGCAAAAACCAACATCTCTAATTACAGCAGACTGACTTTGACAACAGCAACTGAACAGAATTTCTCCTGGAACCATAAAGAAAGGCCTTGGAGTTAGACAACCAACATGTCTTGAGCCTGTAGTTGTTCTTATGACAGTATGCTTTATGGATGGTGACACCCTTTATTTCTTAGGCCAAGGAAATTTCTTTTCTAATTTCTCCCAACAATTACTTTGCCTATGCAAAAAAAAATCTTGCCACACCTGCTCCCCCTTTTATTTTGTTTTGTTTTGTTTCGGGGCCATACCCAGCATTGATCAGGAGTTAATCCTTGCTCTGCATTCAGAAATCACTCCTGGAAGGCTCTGGGGAACATATGGGATGCCAGGATTTGAACCTGGAACAATTACCAGGAATTACTGCTGTGCTATCACCCTGACCCATCCCCACTTTTTTATGTTATATCTTCTAGAAAGGGTCTCCTACCTTTTTCATAGGACCTTAGAACTTGAATCATTTTGTTCAGCCTCATATTTCGATATCCTTCTACAAATTGAAAAAAAGTGGATTGGGACCCGGGGTTCAAGGGGTCTCAGGAGCACTGAGTTTAAAAAATGTCATATCTAAATACCCAAGCTAAAGCCAACAACAATAGAATCAAGAGACCCAAATTATAACAAGTTAAACACAAAATAGACCTGATATACTAGTAGTTCAGGGGGCTAATGGTGGAGGTAGGGGATGTATGCTGGGAACTATGGTGGAGGGAGGTCAATCCTGTTGGGAATGGCCCTAATTCACTGTCACTATATGTCTGAAATATAATTATGAAAGACTTCTAATTCACAATGGTCTCAATAAAATTTTAAAAAATCTGTGAGATAATGGAGTAGAATCCTTGATCTTGACAAACATTAACAAACAAATTCCCCTTGACAGACTACCCTTTTCAGTTTAAGAGCTTGTTGTATGCTATCAAACTGGCTACTGATTGTAAGAGTAAATAATATTGTTTGCCATCTATTTCTGTTTCCTTTAGTTTTATGATATTTGAGTGTTATTTATCATGAGAGTAAAGCAAATTTTGTTTGGGTCATATCTAGCAGTGTTCAGGGAATACTACTGGCACTGTGCTCAGGTATCACTTTTGGTGGGACTCTAGGGACCATATAAAATGCCTGGAATCAAACTGAGCTGACTTCATGCAAGACAAGTGCCTTCCTCACCATATTATTTCCCTGACCCTGTTTGGAATTTCTTTACTTGAAAACTCTGCTCAGGAGCTTTGCTCATACATTCTGTGTTGCTGACCTCCTACTAAACTGGAGGAATGTAATTGGGAGGGATCTGGCTTCTAACTCTGAGCAATCATTCTGGGAAGTTTCCTCTGCTCACAGTCTGTCAGATGATAGTTGTGAAATTTAGGTGAAGTAGGGGGAAAAAAACCTAAATATACAAACTGTCAGTGACCAAACTGCACAGAAAACTGGACTCTGGGGAGAGGAAATGGCTCAGGGACAAAAGCTTCTTGTCTTGTAACCAGGATGCCACCACCTTGTGCACCAAGAGAAGCCCATCCACCTTCCACCTTTCTGTTTGTGATTCCTGGCTCCAGGGATGATATTTGTCTGCAACACGGCCAGCTATGTATAAATCTGCAAGTGGAAAGATGTAGAAGTACCACAGCCTAACTGTGACCCACTAGGACAGTGCTTCTCAATTATTTTCTGTCATGCCCCCCTAGGAAGAAGAAAACATTTTTCATGCCCCCCCCGCACATCTGTAAATAGTATCTTTATTAAAAAACTTTAACCTGCAAAACAAAGATATATAAAATAATTTGAGCTGATTTTTTAATCAGAGGTGATGTCTGGATTAATGGCTACAATGAGCACGATTTGCAATGCATAGCTTTTTGAAGCGGGGTTTGAAGCAGGATACAGCAATTGTCAGCTACAAAGACATACAGAGACATAAACATGGACTTAGCTTGTTATGACAGTGTTTGCTGAGGTCAAACGTGCCCCCTTTTATGGAGCCTTGCACCCCCCCTGGGGGTCGTGCCCCACCATTTGATACGCACTGCACTAGGAGAACCCAAGTCAAGGCACGGGGTGCTTTGTACACTGGAGAAGGGATGAAGTATGAGTCAAAGTATAATTCAAGATATGAATTCTGTCGGCCCAGCAGATTTAGCTCTGAGCTCTGTGAACCTTAGAAGCATCTTCCATTTTTAACCAGGTGACTTGAGAACAATATTAACTGCACTGGGGTATCACAAGACATGGAGAATATTGAGTCCAAAAGTCTTTAATCAGGGAAGAAGGCTTGGTATGTGATTTGGGACTGGGGACTTGACATTGTGCGTGAAAGCAGCTCTTGATGAGCTGCCTCCCTCTGGTACTCAGGTACTCATCTCTTCCCTTCTAAACATGTGACAACACCAATCTTCCACTGAGGCAGGAAAATCCAAACAGAAAGTACTTCCAGGCAGGAGGATATTGTTATCAGTTGGAATGTGAAGTTCAAGCACTGACACCTTAATTTCTGTTGAGTCCATGCAACCGTGCTGCCCTGTAGCTTCCCCGGTATGTCAGTGCTTCTCAGAGAGGATGAATACAATAGAATTCACAGGGCTCCCCAAGATCCTCCTGGATATGTCTGAAGGCCCCTCCCCTTCATCAGGAGCTGCATTGTCTCTGCACCTCTGCTATCATCTCTATGGGGTCAGCAGTGGTCAGGAAGAAAGAGAGGATAAGGTCCCATGAAGTGTGTGGAGCCATCTGTGCCCACCGTCACATCCATTTGTGCTCATTGCTGCTATTCGCCTCCAGGCCCTTGGCTACAGCAAGAAACAGCAGCTGTGGCCGTCTAGTTCATGCCACTAATTAAATGGAATTTATGCTTCAGATTTGGAAATGGCTCTCTTTTTGCCAAGGCACAACCGTTCTGTGAAATCAAGCAACTAAGCTCCAAAAGACCCCTCTTTGGCCCCACACCCCTCATTCCATTACAATCCATTACAATCAATATGTATTGATCATGTGCCAAAGATACAAAGATATGACATTTTTGCCCCACTGCCTCCCATAAATATTTCTTGAGCAAAGTGTGAGAGCCAAGTGCTGAATTGAGTATGAAAAGGGGAAGGATATATGGCAGAGGTGAAATAGACTACAAAGAGAAATGGTGCCCAGTAGTAGGAAGCCAGCCAATGGAATAAAGAGAGAGGGGTCCCCTGGGTCATAAAATGAACCCAATCGATAGTAGAGAAAGAAGTATCCTGGTACAGAAAGTCAGCCCCCAAAATTACAAAAAAAAAGTTTCCACTGACCAGTGCATCAATGGAATACATAGAAGTGAAATACATAGAAAAGGATGCCCCAGAATAAAACATCAGCCCAAAGGTACATAAAGGGGTGTCCTTGACAAGAGCATCAACCCAATGGAATATAGAGAAAGGGAGATATTTGCCAAGGACACAGCCCAAAAAGTACAGAGAAAGGGGTGCCCTTATTGAGAACACAAATCCCATGGAATACAGAGTAAGGGGTACCCTAAACAAGAAAACCAACTAGTAGCAAGCAAGATACTGAGATATGGAAAGAAAATAATCTGGGAGAAAGCAGGATTGAGTTCTACTGTTCATGTGTTAAGAACCTAGAGAGATATGCAGCCCACACCAACTCAACGAACTCCCAAACCATACTGCTTCCATTTGCTTTTGCACCACCAAGGCCCACTCCAGCTGGAGAACATTGTCAGGGAACTAAGATACATTAAGATACCTCATTATGATTTCTCACGAGCCTATCTCCCTGGGCCAAATTTACCAGCCTTGTTTGGGGTGTCCCTTCTCCCCTCCTTTGTTTTCCTGGCTGAAGTTTATGGGGCTGTCCCTGGCTCCTGGATTTCCTCATTGGCGCTGTTGGAGTAACCCATTTATACAATATTCAGGATAATTCTTTGCATGTGCTTGTCCCACCTGGGCAGGAAGAACCCAGTATTGAATTCCTACCCTACCTGTTCTCCACCCATGGGGGTGGTCCTATTCTTCCCAATAAAGACCTTGGGATAGAGAAACTTCTTTTGGTCTTGGTTCCATGACTTGCCTGTCTGCCCGTGGGTGCCCTTTTTGCCTGCTTGCAGCTACCTTGTGGTGAAAGTTCTTGAACCTGTTTTATTTCTCTAATCTTGTGTGGATTATTTCCTGTGTCTGCTTCACTTCCAGACCGGAATCCCCAAATCTCCCCGAATTAGGGTATGAGGCTTCCACTACAATCACTAAGGACCTGTGTCTACTGGTTGCCCAATCCCAACAACTAGATTTCTGGTGTTTATTCAGATTTGCAGGGCAAGGTAGGAAGTTGAGGATACTTTTCTCTCCCTTCAGCCTCCATGGCTGCAAGGCTGTGCCATGCTGCCTGCTTTTTGTGGAGATCCGTAGGCCTTTTAAGAGAACCTTGTGGGAATAACTCCCTTTAAAGGCAGGTTGAAAGCCCTGGACTCAGTCAGACCTCAGTGAGCATCAAAGGGTCGTGTCTGCACAGTGGGGGGGCCTTTCAGCTCTGCTCCCATTAGAATTAAGCATAAATGTCCTTTATCTAAGTGGTTGTTAAAAGCTTCATTTTTTTTAAAGAAAAGGGGATAAGAATATAAAAAGGCAGTAGTCTGAACATTCTCTTTAGTGGTTATGTAATTCTGAGATTATGGAGGTACTTTTCTCAAACCATGAAACAGGAAGGACAAGTGAAGAGTTAAGTTTGGCATGCACACTCATCAGAAACTTTCAGTATATAGGTCATTTTCATCAATATTCCTCTCCATATATATATATATATTGCATAGGCAATAACAATAACTTTTGCCATTACTATTATCATCCTGAACATTGCAAACCATTGTTGTCTTCATGATGAGAATCTGGCTCCTGGGAATAAGGAGACTCTGTGTCAAAATTGTGCCCAGGTGAGCAGAAGATACAGGAAAATCATAAAGCTCCAACTATAGTCTAGTAACTCAGATCACTGAAGGAGCAAATCCTGGACCAAGCAGGAGACGATAAACTGAACTGTTTCTGGTTGAGCAGTAAGCAAGGGAAGAAAAATCCAACTTCTCAGTTGTTGGATTCAGGCCTTGAGTGGACCAGAAGGGATTCATCCACCCTGGGGAGAACCAGATACTTTGCTGGTCTCTTAAGCTAACTCATCTGGGAACCTCCTTACAGACACATCCACAGATGTTGTACAGTCAGGACACAAGGCAGCACAAGTGAACATTATATACGTGTGTGTACATATATACAAATATATATGCACATACAATGACCTCTCTCATTACAATGATTTTTGCTTTTAATACTCACTGGAAAAGTAAGCTGGCTAAAGACATTTTATTAGTATTCTCAGCAATTTGTCTTGAATGGGTTTCTTGGTCTTGAGTCTGTAATCAATTTGGTGGAGGTAATAGCTATAACTAATGCATAGACTTACTGAGTGGAGGTGATAGGATAAACCATTCAGAGAGTCCAAGGACCCTGTGACCTTCCATCAATGTTGCCTGCTCATTAGCACCATCATCCCAACATCATTTTTATTCATTTCATCAGTCTGTTTAGTCTTCATTATGTATTAAGTCACTATATTTGGTTCCACCAGAATATACAAATGAATCCAAAGTGGTTCTATCACTCAAGAAAGTTCATCGAAAAGGGCAGATCAGACCCATACAGAACATCATTAATATAAGTGAGAAAAGAAACCACAGCAAGGAAGAGGTAGGGACTGCAATGAGGGATGAGGGCAGGATGTTCTGAATTCAACAGGCAGAAGGAGAGTGGTGGGTATCTCAGAGGGAAGTTGATGAAAGGAAGGAGTTTGGTCTGGAACTTGTTGGGTAGAGAGGATTAGAAATAGCTTAGAACAAGGTCAGTTCGTGGGCAGGAAACCACATGAAGCAAGTCATAAGAGCTTAGAACAAATGGAAAAAATTGAATAATTCAGCTGGGAATGAGTGTGAGGTGATTAAGAAATTAACAGTTGAATGGTATGGAAAGGCAGATTGGGTATAAGTCATAGAGAGGGTCATAATCACTGAGGGGACAGGATAGAAGAGAGTAAGAGAATGAAAGAGTAAAGAAGTCATTAAGAGAGAGAGAATAAGAGAAGAGAGGAGAACCCCAAAACTAAAAGAAAATTTGTACCCCAAATGGAGAGAGAACTGAAGGACATTGGTGGCAGGAAAATCCCACTGGTGAAGGATGGTATACATTCTATGACTGAAATCCAATTATAAACATTTCTGTAACCATGGTGCTTAAATAAATAAATAAATATTTTAATACAATTTTGTTCCCCAAAGAACAGCATGGGCAACCAGAATAGAGTACTCCAAAGTAAAAGAAAGAGAAATTCTATGTTCCAAGCTGGGATGCAGCAACTCCAGAATGGAGTGTGCCGCTTTCATGATTTGCAATAATCACATATTCACCAGAGACTCTCAGCATTTTGTGCAACTCTCAAGGTGTCTGGAGCCAAAGACTGGAGGACTGTTCACTCTACTCTCTATTGTCTAGGAAAAACCTTTTTAAAACTCACCCATGTAAAGTGCTTGCTTTACCCTTGCTAATAGCACTGCAGGAGAGGCAGCATCCTTTAGAGAGGTAGCATCCTGTAGAGATTTTGTTCCAAGGTATGGGGACTGCTAAAGAGGCAAAGGTCTCTCCTGTTCTGGGCATCCAATCATTTTGCTGCTCTTTTCAGTACCTTCTTATTTGCTATTTACAGGAATCAGGAATGTGAAGAAAATCAGAATGTCTACTGTTGACAAGAATGAGAAATGGAAAAAGGAAGAAAAATAAAGTTCTCTGAGATCAAGAAATAGGTTCTATCTTCCAGGCCTTCTTGTTTTAAATTCAATTATTCTCATATTTCTTCAAAAACACACAGAATACCCTGATTTCTTTTTTTTTGGTTTTTAGGCCACACCCAGTGATGCTCAGGGATTACTCCTGACTAGGAGCTCAGAAATAGTTCCTGGCTTGGGGGAGCATTTTGGACACTGGGGGATCAAACCATGGTCTGTCCTAGGTTAGCCGTGTGCAAGACAAACACCCTACCACTTGTGCCAAACCTCAGGTCCCAGAATACCCTGATTCTTTGAAGAGAATGCAATTGATGTTCTGAAAAGTAAATCTCCTGACATGGTCAAGGACTCTAAGTCAACAAGCTTAGTGCAGAGGTCAAAATTACAGGGAAATTCACCTGGTTACAAGCACAAACTCTTTCCCCTTGCAATTCTGTCATCAGAATCTTAGAATATTGAATTGAATTTTCCTGAACATTTTAAGCATTCTCTAATTGCCCAAGGATAGCCCGGGTGGAATAGGTAATATTTCATTGTCCTTTCTCAGCCCATAGATCTTCAACAACTTTACCTGGGGCGATAATTATGTTTGATTTATTTATTGCCATATATTTAATACCTAGCAAGTGGCCCAGTGAATATTAATTGAACGAATGAATCCAGGCATCACCCCAGCCTCTGGAATCACTAAAGGCAAACTGGTAAATGAACTGACTTGGGAACAATGACCAATGGTCCGAGAGCTAAATTTGCTAATTTACCATGTGCACTTGAGTACTTTGTAACTGCTCAAAACCTTGACAGCTGAATTATAAAGGAAAATATCCCCAAACCTATAAAATCTACCACCCCATATTGTAGCTGTGAGTTCAATAAGGTAATTCTATTCAAGATATAATTTCTGAGGGACAGAGCAATAGCTCTGAGTAGGGTGTTTGCCTTGCATGTGGCCAACCTGGATTCTATTCTATTCAAGGCATCTCATATGGTCCCCCAAGCCTGCCAAGAGTGATTTCTGATTGCACAGCCAGGTGTCGTCTCCCCCCAAAAAGGAGACATAGTTTCTGATCTTTTGTTCCATATAGGACTTGTGTCCAAGCCTGGGCAGTGATTACAATTAATTAAACTTATGAAGCAGATTACTTTTATACAAATAAAAGTTAAGGGGCTGTGACTATCCACAAGGCCTCATCAACTTGATACTATGAAAATCACACCCGGGGGACCTGACAGAGTTCCCTACTGGAATTTTTTTCTCCCACTGTTGAAAAATTGAACACATTCTTTTTCTCATGACATTTCATCTAAATCAAGTTGTCAGGAAGGTGTAATTTCTTCTAGGTGTGCGTATGAAAATAGATAGGCTGCTTTCTCCTCGGGGTCATTAGCGCTTGCCTATTTTCTGGATCCCTGGTTTACTGAAAGCAACAATGGATGGCATTTACCACCAGAATAACTGGCCAAGCGTGGCCCCTAGAACAGAGTGTTCCTAACCCTCAGCTCCTCCTACCAAATACACGTGACCTGTGCAGTTTTTCTCCTGAGCAGGCCCATCTGTTTGTTTATAAGGTTGGGACATTTCTGTAAATAAGTTCATAACTATTTTCTGGTTATAAAAATACAGGCCAGCATTATATAATGCAAGGTATATAACACAAATTAAAGTTCCAAAATTAGAAAACAACTGAGTGATCATTTAATTTGACTCTCACATTATAGCTAAGAAAACCAATGGGTCAACTATTCAGTGGGGGTCGCCACACTTAGCTGTGCTCAGGACTTACTCCTGATTCTGTGCTCAAGAATAACTTTTGGCAGGACCCTGGAGATTATATTAGGTGCTGGAGATAAAAACCTAGGTTGACTGTATGCCAAGCAAATATCCTACCTATTCTACTATGTCTAGTCCCCATTAACCCATCTATTCATTCACCTATCCAATCCATTGATTTAAACATTAATTAAATCCATATTTAAGAGTCCCCAAATGGAGATGAAATGTTCAATGAATGAAGGGAAGTCCTAAACATAGAAACCTTGATAACATTTATTATTATTATACAAATTTGTTATTATTATAATACCAATACCGATCATAATCACAATAATAATAGCCATTTTTGAGTCTACACATAAAAAAGAAGCCCTTTCAAGTCTTTATTCACATAAGAAGTAGAAACTATAAATATTTCTACTATATGGATGGTAAATCAAATTGCTCATGCTCACACTAGAGAGAGGGGGGGGGAGAGAGAGAGACATCAATAGGTCAAAGCCAACATCTTCAGTGATCAAGTTAGCACCCCAATCCAGCCCTAGTTCCAAACCCACACTTTCCACATTATACAGTGATGTCTGACTAGCAATGGAAGTGGATTGCTTGTCATTGAGATCACAAAAACTTATTACCAGTGTTAAATCACCTGAGTCAAATCACATGTGTAAAGATGAACATGTGTATTCTACTTATATCTTCCTTTCACATGGCATTTCTCAATCAGCTAAGAAAAGGCTATGAAAGTAAATAGTCTTGTTTGTCCTGTATCTAACCTGCTAAACTAGCCAGAGTGTTCCCATGAGTGTGAGAGGGGTGGAAAAAGCAGTAAAGTTGGAAAGGTTTCAACTGCTTAAAACCAGAAAAAAAAACCAAATATAAAATTTCTTAATAATGCTGTAGAGGAACCAAACAGAAGAGTTCTGGGAGGACTGAGAGAGAATGCAGGCAGTGCCTGCCATTCCTGAAAAAAAAAATGATTCCCCTGAACACTGTTCCAGCCATATCCATTTCCTCCTTTGACAGTGCAGAACTGTAATATGTGGTGTCTACTGGAGAATAACATTGATCTTGGTAGAATGACCCCCTTGCTATGGAACTTCCCAAATGTACCAATGTCTGCAGCAGAACAAGCCTAGAGCAAATCCCTTTTAATAGCCTCTCATGCGGTATTGACTTATGATTAGTCTGGACATGGCAGCCCCCTTGATAAATGGACAATCATAAGGGAAATCATTTAACCTATCAATTGACGGTTATCTAGAAAATCACATGAAATGTATCAAAACAGAAAAATCATCTCAGTATTCCTTATCCTTCTATGTGCATGAGGATCACCAGAATTTTGTGAAATTCAATTTAGTTCAGGAGATCTGAGTGAGAACTTGAGATTCTGCATTTCTTTGAAGCTCCCAGACATTTGTAATACCTGGACATTTTTTGGTATGGATTCCAGACCCAATTGGACTGCTACTGTGACTTCCAGAGAAGTAGATAATGGTGGTCTAAACCTTAATATTGTGGTGATGGTGGTAATATGTGCTTGTTCATTCTGAGATGATATTTTCAACAATAGGCTCAAAAGGCAGAATGTTGATTACTAGTTGAATGAATGGCTTTCTCGAGACCATTCTGACAAGGTAGTTGTGGATGTGGAACTAGACAAGAGGTGTGTTTTAAGTGACATTTTAGTAAAAGGTCCTAAAGCAGAGAAAATTACTACAAGTCCCAAATGCAGAGTGAAAATAGGAAAATGATCCCAATGCATACCTTACTGCAAAGACAAAGAAAAGTCAAGATGACCTTGACACATTATTTGAATGACCTTGACAAATAGTAGTTAAGCTCCAAATGAAGAGGGGAAAAGGAATCTGTTTAAAGCCAGAAAGTCCAAATATCAATGTAAGATGTGGTGAGACCGCAAAGTATCAAAGGAAAGATCTGAAGCAAAGACCCAAGCAGGAACTGAAGATGAATCGGCAATGAAAAGTGTCGTAAGATGGAATAAAAGTACCAATATATTGTAAAAGTTAAAAGCAATCTTTCTGCAAGGGCTTGCCCTATGTTATTTGGATTTTACATCTTGTATTTTAAAAAAGGATGTGGAGAGAATGGAGAAGAGCTAAAAGATAGCAATATATTTAATGTATTCATGGATCAGAGGGACTTCTTCCATCCCTGGAGAGTCCTCAACAATACCCTTTCGGATCAGAGACTGTATTCCTATGCTCTTGTTATTTACAACATTACATAAAACTGTGCTTCAGAAAAATACTGATTCCATGGGAGCCACTGGTAAACATGCTGTCTCACCGGTAAAGAGCACACATCTGAAATTTTAGTGATGGCAACTAGCCAGTTTCCTACTTCGATGATGCAAACAAAGAATTTGAGATCTGATAGGTTGAGTCTACTGACAATAATACCAGTCTTCATAGAAATGCTTCCTTCTACTAGGACCTCACAGAACTGGCCCAGTGTCTCTAACAGAATGATCCTGGGAGCAAAATCCTTTCAACTTCCTGTCACTAGCCTTTCATTTAGTGCTTTCAAGGACAAAAGCATGTGTGATTAGAGGTATGCTAGGCAGCCTAGAAATCTATGTGCAAATGTAAAACTCCTTGCTTTGGGGCCCGGGAGATAGCATGGAGGTAATCGTTTGCCTTTCATGCAAAAGGTCATCGGTTTGAATCCCGGTGCCCCATATGGTCCCCCGTGCCTGCCAGGAGCAATTTCTGAGCATGGAGCCAGGAGTAACCCCTGAGCACTGCCGGGTGTGACCCAAAAACCAACCAAACAAACAAACAAAAACAACAACAACAACAAAAAAACAAACTCCTTGCTTTGTGTTTAGTCTTTAGTCTCCTCTGGTGCTGGGCTGTAGGGACTTTCTCTGAGCAGTGAAAGGCCTTGCAGTTGAAATCTCAATTGGGGAGATAGTGTTTGACTTTGACTTGAGACAATAGGAGCTGACTCTTTTTGTTTCTTCTCAGACACTGGGAGCTTCTCTGGGCTCATGTGATGTAATCCCTGCTTCCACCCTGGGGTGAGGGGGGTTGGTTGAGACACCATCATGCTACCACATAATGATAAGACTGAAAACCTTTCATTCAGTCACTTGTTCTATTATCAAAGGAAAATCTCTTTACTGGACTTTGGTTGCTCTTCAGGATGGGCACAGATTCCCAGCTAATGACATATTACAAAACCCACAGATTTTTTAGAAATATTGCTTGAAGGAGCCAGAGATGTGACTCAGGACAGAGCTCATGCCTGGCATGTATGCTGCCCTAGATCGGATCTCTTCATATTGCAAAAAATTACAAGTAAGCCAGAGGAGATGGTAAAAGCTTGGATATATGCATTGTTTATGGGAGCCCTACATCTATTTCTGAGTACTGATGGGCTTGTACCTCAAGAACAATGCTGGCTGTGACTGTACCTCTGAGAACCAGCCATCTAATAAATCAAGGGGAATTGAAAAAGTAAATGGCAGTCAAAGAAAATTTTTTGTTTTTGTTTTTGTTTTGTTTTGTTTTATTTTTGGGTCACACCTGGCAGCCCACAGGGGTTACTCCTGGCATTATGCTCAGAAATCGCTCCTGGCAGGCACAGGGGATCATATAGGATGCCGGCATTTTAACCACTGTCTTTCTGCATGCAAGGCAAATACACCACTTCCATGCTATCTCTCCGGTCCGTCAAAGAAATTTTGAAGGTCTTTATTTCTAGTATTAGCTATTTCTGAAGACCTTCCAGGTGTCAGGTATCTGGGTACAGGGATGGGGGGGTTCAGCAAGTATTTGGAGACAGCTAAGGGAGCAGAAATGGGTGAGGAGATAAGGGCTACAAACTTGGGGAGAGGAAAGGAGGCAACAAGTCCTCCAATAGCTCTGGCAATAGTGGAGTCACTCACACATTCACTTCCATGCAGCCCATGAGCAGAGAAGTTCTGGGTGAACCTCCCAGAAGCTTGGGTACACTCAATTCTCAGTTTGCTATTGATCAGTAGATGACTGAATACCCCTCATATCTTTGGAAAGAACAAGGTAGGCTTAGGAAAACTCAAATCCCTGACCTATGTCATAGCATAACCTCCGCATGACCAGTGCCAAGGTTGATTCCCCATATACCAGGCACTTACGGCCACCATGTGAGGCTGGACCCACATCCCAGGACCCTAGTGGCAGAACCTGAGTGTGTAAGCACGGTCCTGGCATCTCTGTGATGAGGCAGAGCTGGGGTCGGTTGAGCCTTGCAGCAGACCTCAGTGGCTCTTACGAGAGAGATGAAATCTATCATTGCTGTGCTCAACCTGCTTCTGAGTGAGATTTAGCAATTACTATGCATCAAGAGGCCCAAAGCTTTTCCTTTGCTTTTAGGGGTCAGAACAACAAACTGAAGAGTTAAGCTCATTAATCGTCCACACTTGGTAATGCATGTCATTTCTTACTCTGCCTGCTTCTCAGGGGTGGGGAGTGGGGACCATCCTGCCCCTAACAGCTCCACTGGGATAAATCAGCTCTGTAAGCCTCACATGGGTGTCTCCTCACCTCTGTGCTGATAAGAATCCTGTCCGTGGTGATCCAGCTAGGAGCAGGGTGCCCCATACCTGTTAGGAGGAGGGCAGGAAGACTAATTTTCCCAGTAAACCCCCTCCCCTAGAAATGATGAAGTAAGCCCTGCATTCTCCTGCTCACATCTCAAAGAACCCAGCTCCCAGTTATTGTTTTTATATTTTCAGAGTGTTCCCTTTCACATGCTCCAGAAAGAGGACCCCACTTTCTGACAGCCATCAAGATGCTGTACCCCTGATCCTAGGATACTCTACAGGGGGCCCCATTAAAATAATCTTCAGGACATTTGTGGGGCCACACCCAGTGGTGCTCAGACCTTAATGGCTCTGTGCTCAGGGATCACTCCAGGCAAGACTCAGAGAACCATCTGGGATGTTGGGAATTAAACTTGGGCCAGCTGCATGTAAGGCAAGTGCCCTACTCATGATATTATCTCTCAGGTCCCATAAAAATATTTTTAAGAAAAGAATTGAAGGGTTGTAGTGATAGTACAGCAGGCAGAGTATTTTTCTTGTATGAAGTTAACCCTTCATCCCATCCCATATGATCCCCCAAGCCAGCCAGGGGTAATTCCTGATTGCAAAGCTAGGAGTAACCCCTGAGCATTGTCATGTGTGGCTCCGAAACACAAAAACAAAAAAATGGAAGTGAACTTAAGGAAATAAATAAATAAATGTCTGATTCTTTAAGCTGAGCAGCAACCACAGTTAAAACGTCCCTGTGGCCCAAGATGAGAAGAAAAACCAAAATAAAAAATACCAAGAGATCAAAGTCAAAAATGAATGCTCTCAAATACAGGAGTATTGACTGGAACCTAAATTGTCCAGATAGTGTACTTTGCCTTTTGCGGATGTGACTTCACAATGAATTCACAATGAGGACCAGAACAGGCGGGATGGACTCAATAGGGCAAGTACTGTGGTGAGTGGGGCTTGCCAGGGGATTGGCTGGGCAGGAAGAGGTAGTCTGTGTATCATTACTTAGCTGCATCTGGAGGCAGCATAGAGGCTGTGCTCTACTGCTGTCACACCAGATGTCCTGAGAAACACCTTTGTGGCTGGAAAGAAAGGAGGTGGGAACTCAGTAAATCAAACTTTTTCCACATAGAGTCATGGAGGAAAAGATAGGTGTATGATTGACTTCTACTCCCCATGCCATGGACCTCTCTCCTGTTTGGGCCTCCCTGACAGCAAATTCCATCTGGCCCCATAGATTTGACCCAAATACCCCTCTGAGAACATCTACAGTTCTAGTGAAAATAGGCTGTGGCAACTGCAGGAGCAGAGAGGACCTGCTGACATGTGTGAATGGAGACCACGCCTGACCCAAGAGCCTGGCCCTTTAACCCATATTCTCACTTGCCTCCATGCTGCTTCCTCAAATACAAAAAGTCATATGGCTCAAGAAGCAAAAAAGCATATGACCCATGCTATGGGGACACGGATGGACTCTTCCCCGGAAAAGACAGACTGGCATGATGAGGCATGGACATTGCAAGGTATAAAACTATATATTTCTGATTCTATCATACTATGACCAATGGTAAGTCAATGCTAGTTGGATAATAAACATACTCTGAAGATAATCAAACCACGGACATGTGTTTGAAAAATAGTGCCAATGGAAAAAAATCGTAAGCACTAGATGATAGCACAGCAGGTAGGACATTTGCCTTTCTCGTGGCTGATCTGGAACCGACCCGGGTTTGATCCCCAGCATCCCATATGGTCTTCTAAGTCTGCCAGGAATGACTTTTGAGTACAGAAGCAGGAGTAGCCCCTGAGTGCATCTGGGTACAGCTCAAAAACAACAAAAAAATAGTGCCACATGCCAGATATGTGCGTTGGTGTGATTCAAATGCTAACACAGCATTTGAACAGAACTTCCTTTGATGGCAAAAGCCCAGGATGGTCCAATCAAGAGCATCTCTAATGTTAAATTCTCTCAATGATCAAAACTTCTATTCTTATGGCTGAGAGGAGGAATGATGTTGCCTTTCAGGAGATTCTGAAACTAAAAATCTGCTCTGTGGAACTGGAGCTTTGAGGAAGTTTCTCTGATAGAAGATGCCCTCTGAGGGAATCCTCAAATCCCACCTCGGGCCCTGAGTTACACTTCAGAGGGAATTCTTTCTTGATTTAGCACTCGCCTTTTCTCTCGACTGCCTGTGACTACTAGATGCAAGGTTCTAATAGGATATGTACAGTTGGACTCATGGGGAGCAAAATTTTGGGAGAGGACAGAGAGAGCAAATGGTCCTGGGAGATGACTCAAGTGGGCAAACATTCACTAGCATGTGTGAGGCCCAATTCCCAAAGCTGATGGCTCCCTGAGTATTATGGAGAATCCTTATAAAACATTAAAATGAGCCAAAGAAATAATACAGGGTAGGGCATTTGCTTTGTATATGCAAACCAACCTGGGTTTGATTTCTGGCAACCCATATGGCCAACTAGTACTGCCAGGAGTAATTCCTGAGTACAGAGTCAGAACTAAGCCAGGAGCACCACTGGGTGTGCTCTCCCCAAACTAAGTAGGGCATGGGATACCATCTCCCACTTGGGCCTCACTCTTCACCTGCACAATGAACCAGGGGAAGCCTCAGAGCCACATGCTAAGGTCCATGAATTGCCACTTTCTTTCCAACTCTTTCTGTACAATGTAAGGTACTATGCAAGCATCTGCCCTTCTTGGAACATCAGGGCCTGGCTCAGTTGGTACTGCTGGGATGTGAGGCCAAACCCCTTCTGTCCAGCCAAGTCTTGTACATTATCAACTTTGAATCATGTCTCTGTCCTTCACCCACAAAGTACCAATAGTTCCCTCCTCTTTCTGATCACACTCAAGCAAATATCCCAAAGCGTCTTCAACTGTTCCCGGAAAGAGTGTGTTGGGTGGGAAGGAAAGGGGATGATCTTGGATAAATTGCTTAAACTCTTGAGCCTCAGTGTTCTATGCTACTGGAGCAAGTAGTAATTCCACATACCTGAGCTTTATGTCACTCTCTTCTAAGGCTTCTATGAGATAATGCATGTAAAGCTGTAAACAGAGACCCAGGACAATAGCAGGTATGCATGAGTGAACACTTGCTATTATGCTAAGAGCTGAGCTTACAGAGATTTCTGAAAGGAGTGAGACCTCCTGAGGCACACTCCAGCATGTACCCCCCTCCCCCAAGCATCTGGGCAATAAGCTTCAATGCAATTTCCTGAAAGTACCCACAAGGTATGTGAGCAGGTAGGTAGCTTTGGCATGTGGCTTGCTTGAGTCCATCATCTTGGCTGACTTTCCCTGACTGTCCCTAGCAGTTGTCTTGAGTAGCTTCATGGATTTCATTCCCATCAGGACCTCACAAGGGTTCTGTCACTTTGCCCCTCTCCCCGAGACTGGCTTCTAAGGCAGTACTTACCACCTTGCCAGAGCTGGAGTGGAGACATCAATTGGATTTAATATGGACTCTCTACAGCTGCAATGGGAGTGTGTGAAAAGGACTTTAAGTTAAAGGAATCACTTTATGCATTTATAGACCAATGAACTATGCATTTAATTAGCATTATTGCCGTATAGATATCACCACATATAGTTCACCATGTTCTGAGAACATTCTGTAGTTATGACAGGAATTCCCACTGACTGGGGCACCTGGAACTGAGTTCCCTGCTCTCCTTTTCAGTGGTGGGGTGTATATGGGCAAGGGTGGGGGGAGGCTGGCAAAGAGATTGTGTTCCGTTATTATATTTAGGGACCAAAAAGGTACCGTTTTCCCACCTAGGTCTGAACCGTCTGGACAGTGGAGATCAGAGGTGAAACTGAGAAGACTGTGATGGCTGTAGATTTGGGTGGACTGTCTTGGAGGTTCCTTAATATGTCTCCCCCAAACCATGCAGACTTCATGATATCCTTCAGCTCCCTCTCGAAGATGGGATCCTGAGAAGGGGATCTAGAGACCAGGGTACTTTGGAGTTTGAACCCTTCCCTTGGATACAGAAGCCCAGGGCCTACTACTGCCTCTTGCATGTGATGCCCTTCCTGGTGCTCTGGTGTCTGATCCAGATTTCTATCACTAGGTGACATATGCATCTAGGGCAAAACAAGGGACACGGAGTGCCAGAGCTCAGTAAGTTTGGGGCAGGTCATATCTTCTTTCTGTTGTGTCTTAGAACTGCTAGGTTTCACAGTGAACACCTAGGCACAGTATACTGGCATTAATACCCTGTTCCTTTAAGTGGGAGGACAGGGAGGATGGGCTTCACCAGGCAGAACTCAGTGTCACACCTTGCTGTGCTCAAGGGCCTATGTGGTGCTGAGGAGCAATTTCAGGTCTTCTGCATGCAAAGTGCACTCAGTCCATTAAGTTGTGGTCCAGCCATAGATATGTCTTTTATTCTGGGATTTTTACATATCAATTAAATTCAGTAGTTTTTGTTTGTTTGATAGGGGCAACACCCAGCTGTGTTCAGGAATTATTCTTGGCTCTGTGCTTCTCCCCCATTCCTGCCCATAAATACCGCTCTGGCGAGTGGTGCTTGGAAGACAATATGTGGTGTCAGGGACCAAACTCAGGTTGACTGTTTGCAAGGTAAGCACACTACCCATTGTACTACCCTTATCTGTTTTCAGCTAAATGTGGAGAAGAGACTTTTTTTTGTAAATTTTGGGGCCATCCCAAATGGTGCTTAAGACCTACTCCTGGCTCACAGAGAGTGAGAGAGAGTCACAGAATAATCTCACTGATCTATGGATTTTAAGAAAAATAAAAGACATTATTGTTATAATACCCAGTGATGAGGGCCGGAAGGACCAGCTCATGATATGAAGCTCACCACAGAGTGGTGAGTGCAATCAGAGAAATAACTACACTAACAACTGCCATGACAATGTTAATGAGTAAGAAAAGTAGAATGCCTGTCTCAAATACAGGCAGAGCATGGAGGAGGAGGGAGATCAGGGGCATTGGTGGTAGGAATGTTGCACTAGTATAGGGGGGGTGTGTTCATTATATGACTGAAGTCCAACTACAATCATGTTTGTAATCATGGTGTTTAAAAAAAAACAAACCTACTCCTGGATCAGTGTCCAGAAATCTCCTGCTCGTGCTCATTGCCTCTAATCAGACGAGGGTTATCACATGTAAGGCAAATGCCTTAACTTCTGTACTCTCTCCACCCATCTTTTAGTTTGTAATCTTTTAAACTAGCAAATGATTCAAAGAGGAATATGATTCTAAAATTCATTGTGAAATTTGCAACACTGCAACATATGTAAACAGAACCCATAGCATTTGTTGTTATATTCTCTTAAACTAAATGGCTATTTGCATAGACACATAATGCAGAAACTTGCTTATAGTTGTGAAGCATATACAAATTTAAAGTTATATGTACATATGCATACTGAGAAACTTGACTTTGTTGTTTTGTTTTGTTTTGTTTTGGGATCACACCCATTGGCACTCAAGGGTTACGCTTGGCTATGTGCTCAGAAATCGCTCCTGACTTGCGGGGACCATATGGGACGCTGGGGGAATCAAAGCTCGGTCCATCGTAGGCTAGTGCTTGCAAGGCAGACGCCTTACCTCGATTGCCACCATTCTGGCCCCTCCTAATAATTTTTTTCTTATTTGAAGAATTTTAGTTATGTAGAAAAAGTTTACAATATAATATCAATAAAAAGCCAAATATTGAATTGTCTAGATGAGCACCAATATGTAAACATCTCTGTGTACCCTGTTACTTAAGTGTTTTTATTTATGCAGATATAACATTATTTTACCCAGAACACATGTGTCTTAATTCATACATATTTAGCCATTAAGTACAAGTAAGTACAAATCTCATTAAATGTCACATACAATAAACACTATATGACTACCCATCTTGCAGATGCATAATGCCAACTGCACACAGATAGGCACATGTGTATACGCATGTGTGTAGATATGGGTATGGACACAGAGGCATTTGCTATGTGACTTCTATTTCACATCAGATTGGTGCTCCTCAATATCTCACATGAATCTCCATATGTCCCTCTGGGACTGAGTCACTTTGACTAACTTGATGACATTCCTTGTCATGTCAGGGAGCTGCTGAGCTGGAGAGAATCTTCCTCGGTGGTTAAAAGAGAAGCTACAGCTTTGTTGCATTTCATGACACACTTTCCAACAAGAAATCCTGGTCTCTGGATAACAGGCACAGTGACAGTTTCTGAGTCCCATTGGGAGACTTTGACGGGCCATGAGAGCCTTGAGATTCTCAGGGATTCCTGATGACAAGTGCCTGAGCCAGGACAGCCTCTCTTTTGACTTTCTCTCCTTTCTCAGGTCCAACCATCTCATCTGTGTACCGCCTCTTTGCCCAGAAGACTGGGATGTCTTTCTGGATGTGCATGGAGGGATTGGGGGAGGTGAGGACCCAGAAGAAAAGGCTCTGTTCCTATTGGCTATGCTTCCCAAAGTGCCATGAACACCTCTTCTGATTACAGTGCCAGCCATGTGCACCAGATCACATATAGGTCAATGTCAGTGCTGCCCAATGCAGTCTTAGTAAGTCCGCTATAAGCTCCTGCTTTCAGGTACTTCTGACAGGTATGCGTGTATGTGTGTGTGTGTGTATGTGTGTGTGTGTGTGAGAGACAGAGAGGTGGGGGGCAGAGAGAGGAGAGAGAGAGTGAGAGAGAGATGGAAGAAGGCATGGTGGAGGAACCCTTCTAGGAGGGAGATCATGAACACTCAAGCTCCAAAGTGGGGTTAAGTTTGGAAGGCAGGACCCTACTGGCACTGGGTGAGCCACCACTTCATATCTCTGACTCCCAAGAATTTCCTGAATTGATTCCTAGACTGAAGTGAATTGTGTCCCTCTAGAAGTCAGATCATGTGCAGAATCTGGGTTTGATCCTCTCATCTGTACATACACTCTAGCCAAAGTTGATGCTAGTCTGTCTGCTGACTGCAACCTGGCTCCACCACCACCTTCACCTTACTGTGCTTTCTCAACCTGATTCTATTCCAGTCTGTTATAATCTGAGCCCTTGTACATAAAACCCATCTCCTGGGAACTGCAAGATGGTGCAGTGCCTAATGCTTCTGTTTGGCAAGCAAGAGGTTGTAAATTCCACCTCTGTCACAGAGGACAGACCTGGCACTGGCAGGACCCCTGGCCCCATAAGAGTTTTCCCTCTACATGCAGTCAAATGTGTGTAAGACATGTCAAATGGAGATGTAGCCCCCAGGAAGAACTACCAGTAAAAATATGTGGAGCCCTTTGGGTTAGCCATGTGATCCTTGAGGGCAAATGCACACACATTGCAGCCAAAGAGCACAATACTCCAGCAAGGACCATGACCACAATCTGAGGTGTGACCCCTGATGGGCACTAGCCCTGTATGTGTGAGCAGTTTGCCAAGCACCTCTGTGGCGCAATCATCATTGACAGTCATAGAAGGATACAGGTCCTTGGGCCGCCTTCTTCATGCTGGATCTAAACTCTCCCAGCACACACTCTGTGACTCTAGTCTAGTCCTTTTCTCTTTGTACCTCTTCATTCATCATCAAAGTGCCACCTCTGTGTCCCCAGCTCCCTATTGCTAACACCCAAGGGCAAAAAAGCTGGGGATTCAGCTCTATGATGCCTTGTGAATAGGCAACCACATTTCAAAATTTCTATTCTCTCCACCTTCTTCTGAACCTGAGTTTTCTAGTAGCTTATCCCCAGTCAAAGGGGGACCGTTTTCCAAGATGTTGCTTTTATTGACATTATAAGCATCAAGAACACTGTGCTGGAACTAATCCCTGTTTTTCTTGACCTTTGAATCCGGCATCCCATATGGTTGGTTCCATGAGTCTTCCAGGAGTGATTTCTGAGTGCTGAACCAGGACTAACCCCTGAGCGACACTAGGAGTGACCCCAATAAAAACAAAAACAAAACAAGAAAAACAAAAACCAACTGGCCTGAGGTGTGGGCAAGGAGCTTAGAGGTCAGGAACACAGAGTTTAGCCATGCCAGGGTGAAGGGTGGCCCTGGAGTTTCCTGAGAACACGAGGGTGGTCTTGGTGGTTTTCCGCACTCCCTTGAAACTAGGAGACCCCCCAGATTAAAAAATAGGCATGATTACAGCATACCTTAAGAGAAACTGGAGGGACGTGAAGATAACTAAGTGCTAAGAGGGTATACAGCTTATCCCAGGACCTTCCCTGCCTCCACTTTCTATGTTCTGTGATGAACATCTCCCAGTTTACTGACCACAGCTCATTTTCATCCTTCCTGTGTCTTTCCTACAAAATTTGAGGAGAACCAGCTGGGCAGGGTGGACACAGAAAGACATTCGAACAGCCAGAGGCTGCCTCATGCCCTCTGTCAGCTGCCACACAGATACCCACAAAGTCCCAAGCCCATTGTGTTGTCCAGTTGCCATTTTGTTGAACAAGCTCTTGTTCAGTATAATAGGTGATCCCCTGAACCCCTTTTTAGTGGGGTCTTTTTCAAATGGATTTGGATATTGAAAAGATTTCAGCTTTCATGAGTAAATCTAATTCAGGATTTTAAAGCTTCATTGGGCACATTGGGATAATGAACTGCAATATTTCCCTCTATCTACCCCCAATTGCCATGGATCAATTTTACATATGATGTTTTCAAAGCCTTATCCAGTAGCATAAAAAGCCAAATACCTACTGGTTCTCCTCCCTTTCTCCCCTTCATCACAATGAACTAGCTCACCTGGAGCTTCACCTGAGTTCACTGCTTCTGTTTCAGAACCTGCCATATGTGAACTTAGTATGGTCCTAGCAGACTCAGGGGAGTTGCACGATTCAGGAAGAACTACATGCTCTTTTAGGCACAAACTTGGGAACGTTCTGGAACACTCAGAGCACTAAGAATGTCCAAATGTCCCTTTTGTTTCAAAGCTGTGTGAGGTTGTCTCTCTCTTCTCTCCCCCCTTCACTCTCCTGACCTCCCTTCTCTCCTCTCTCCTTTCCTCATTCTGCTCTCTTCTCTTCTTCCCAGTTCAACTCTTCTCTTCTCTCTCACGCTCCTCTCCTCTTTCCTTTTATCTTTACTTCTGTCTCCTACTTCTTTTCTCCTTTCTCTCTTCCCCGTCCTTTTCTCTCTTCTGTTTCTCTCTATGACTTCTCTCTCCTCTCCTATCTCTTCTGCCTCTCTTTCCTCATTTTTATCTATTTCCTTCTCTGTTCCCGCCTTTCCTCTCCTCTTTTCTTTCTCTCTGTCCTACTGTCTCCTCTTTCTCTCTATTCACTCTTCTTTCTCTCTCTTCTCTGTCTCTGCCTCTCACACATACACACACAGTACAGCATTAAAGAGGAAAATCTTTCAGAATTGGGAACCCTGCAACCACCCCATACACTTTGATAAGACAAAGTCTTCCCACTAGGTTCTTTGCTCTCCTTCACTCCACAGTCAAAATAAAGAAATCCTATGCCTCTGCCAATGAAGCAAATAATTTGGCACAGGGGCAGAAAGGCCCTTCCACACACATTTCCAGAGAGGCGCCTAACTGAAAAGAAAGTCCTCCCCATTCTCTGGCAAACGCCCTCTCCTCCTCTTCCTCCCCACTCTGCTGACCTCTGCCATTATCTCTAGATTTATCAGCTAGACGGGATGGGTTTTTTCACATCAGTAAGCACCATCCAAAATACAACAATCAGAAAGAATCAGAGAAAATAAATCAATGTCTGCAAACAACCGTCCCATTTTGGCAAGTGTGATTTATTCATAAAAGCTACAGTGCTCCAGGGACTCTGCTCTCGCCAGCACAATGCCCTTGGTTGAGACGCAGCGTGAGGAGAGCCAGGTGGCAGGCGAGATGGGAAGCCATGCATTGTTCCCGAAGCTGCTTTGTTTCCCTAATGCCTTTGCCCTCCTTCTCAAACCTGCAAGCATTGGCACGACTCTGTGACACTCTGTTCTAACCCAGAGAAGGCAGGAATGAAGCTGAGTGGACTCTGGGTTTTAACTGGGGCTGATCAGGAAACTCCTGACACTATGTAGGGTCTCCCCACCTGGAGAATTCCTGCTGTCCCCTGATCACCTCTGGTAGGCACCTGAAGAAACCTTCTTGCAGATCCAAGCTCAGGGATCTGCCCCTCCATCCATCTGTCTCTAAGTCTTCGCCTCTTTCCCAAGGGACTTGTCATTTCCTCCTGAACTCTAGAGGTCTTGTTTTACATAGTCTGAGCTCAGTCAGTTCCCAGTGGCATTCAGAGGGGGTTTTAGAGCTGGTTTACAAAGTCTGGGGTGCAACAAGGACAGAAATATGGAGGCAGCTCAATGGCCTTGTAGTTGGGACTAGGAGATGGATGAAGAGGCAGTCCGGGGAAGAGGAAACTGAGTTTAGAGGCTGTCTTGTGGGTGGGAAACACAGACACGCAAGTGTTCATTCACCAAAGAACAAGTGCTCTGGACCTGCAAACACAGAGTAAATAATGCCACTGACAATCATTAATTAGCGTAATATGGGCACTCAGAGCTCAGCTTTCAGCCTGCAACCTCAGCGCACTTCACCAACCGCACTTAATTAAGGCTCCGCCCGGTGGAAGGCAAGCAGGTATTAATAGCACCCTTGGGCTGGCGGGAGCCCGTGTGGCTCAGTGCCACTCCAGAGCCTGCTTACCCTGCAAATGCCTCTTCAGGCTGGTGAATCTCCAGTAGTGTTACTGTGAGTTGTGAGTTGTGGGCAGCCACCTGCCTGGGGGTAAGGGATGGTCCAAGGGTACCTTGGTGAATGAGTAGCTCAGCTGTAACAAACCTACAAGGTGCTTAGTATCCTCTCCAGTGGCTGCCATCCAGGCTGGTGAGCTTGCCTGCAGCCTCTATCTGGCCAGAGCACAGGCAATCTCAGCTTCCATTCCCAACACAAGCCAAGGGGCAAAGTCTTTGGCACAGACTGTGTTTAATTTGGGTGGGCTTGATAAGGGCAGTCACCTCTCTCTTTCTTTCTCTCTACTGCTGCTGTGAGCCACCGCTGGCTGCCTGCTCCTAGCTTCCTTCTCTGAGCATCCTGGCATGGGGATTGGGGAGAGAAAGAGAAAAGGGGCTGGCATTTGTCTGCAGTTACTGTCTCTGCCCTTTCTAGCTCCTCCTCCTGTGGGCTTTGGCTGGCAGTGGCCCCTGTTGATCTCCATTCTAGCCCCCCACCCCCCAAATGGAAAGAGAAAAGATGATCTCTCTGCATGGTGTGCCAGGGCTGCATGCTGAATTAGGCTGTCAGGGAGATCTGAAGAGTTTCATCTTTAGGAGTTGGAGGCCCCCTGTCAAGGTCACTTGCAGAACATGGATTCTTTGGAGCAGCTGGGCAAAGCTGCCTCTGGGCACACTCGGACCCTGGTCTTGTTTGGATGGGGGATTCTGACACTCCTGCTATCTCCTTTCCATTTCCTCCAAGGTAACACTTTATAATGGTTAAACATTTTCCCACCAGTTTCTGTGTAGACATGCACGATGATAAATGACGAAGCCGTATTTAGTAATGAATCTTTATAGACAAGCATTTTATTGATAGCAATAGAAAACACACTTGAAAATATAATACCTATGGGTGTTTGAACAAAGCATTTTAAATGACATGGCAGGGAAGATTTTTAAAGACAAGTACAGTGGGTAGGACATTTGCCTTATGTAACCCCACCCTGGATTTAGGTTAATCTACCTGAGACCCACCTATTGATGGGAGCAGTCTTGGGCGGATATGACCTGTAACTTTACCTGCAGACCCCGCCCAGTTCCTGGGAAGGGTCTGGGGAAAGTGATATAAGACCTTGGTCTAGAAGGATTGAGGTCTTTGGCCTTTTGCCAGCTTGGAGGTCAGAGGAAAGATGGCTGAAAGAAGTTAAGATACAGGGCTAGCTAAGAATGGTTGAATGCTTAAATGGTTATGATATAGGCCACACACATGTGGTGGTTAGGGTATGAATAAAGCTGTTACTTCCTGAAGCCTGCCTGTGAGTGAGATTTCTACCCATCGCTTACCTGGACGGAGCCACATGGCCTGGGATAGCAGACAGAGGCCTCCATCTCCATCTAGCTTCACCTTTATTTATTTAAGACAACAGCCTTATGCAACTGACCTTGGATTGATTCCCGGTATCCTATATGGTCCCCTGAGCACCGCAGAAGTGATTCCTACGTGCAGAGTCAGGAGTAACTCCTGCACCTCACACTTCCTCAAATAAAGAGAAGATAGGATATTGAATGCAGACTCAAATCCAAAACTGTTCTCACAAACCCTGTATCCACCCGGGGTCCTCAGCACACAGGTTAGAAATATTTGGCATATTACAAAAGGTATCTAAATGTTAGGATGACTGAGCCAGGGAGTGCTCCCAGATTTAGACTTCAGTCATTTCCAGATGTAAGGGCCATCAGATAAATTCCTTGGGAGCACACCCCATATTTCTGTAAGAAAACCATAAAGAGCTAGGAATCCATATGAACAGGGAAAATAGTATGAACACACAGGAAGTGCCCCTTCCATAGGTTTCTCTGACTTCCCATTACTTATAGATTTCAGTGATGTCCTCCCCACCCCAGCCTTGAGGTGATCTAAGCACTTTGTCAACAGGAAATTATGGTCCATTCAGCAAAGACCATGACGAACTGGACATGGTAGCTTCTATGAAGGGAGCAGGAAGCTACGCCCTGGCTCTTGGTTTGAATTGGAATTTGTCCTTTGCACTCTCAAGCTATAGGAGAACTAGGGACACTCAGGTAGAGCTAGAACAGGGGCAGGGATGTATGGCCACATGCACAAGGCCCTGAGTCAAATCTTGGCTCTACAGGGTCTGCTGAGCATTTTTGGGGTGCATTGCTTACCCCAAGCAGCACCACATCCACTCTGGCTCTGGCCTGACACTTCTAGTCTGGTTGAGCTGGTTTTTCTGGGAGTAACCCTGGCCCCTTAAGCACAGTGTGGGAGGCCCCTCAAAGAACTCAAAGGGCTGATTACTGGGACTCTATGCTTTGTGCCCCTATGCCAGGCACTCTCTGCTCTGTGTTGACCCATGTTGGGCACTTTGTTTTATATTCGCGTGCCAAGGACTCTCTGCTCTGGGCACTCTGTTTTGTGCTCCTTCAGGGAGCAACCCTTGCAGAGAGAACAGGGACTATGGCACAGCACTTGCTCAAAACACAGACTCTTCCATGGCAGTTCTATGGCTACAGCATGATCCATGTGAGATGTTGTGGAGGGGTGGGGCTCAGGGTGTAGCAGGGAGACTAAATGTCCTTTCTGACACCCATAAGTAAAGCACCACATCACACTCTCAGAAGAGCTGGTGGCACAACCCTGGAGTGCTGTCACTGAAGAGGCTGCCCCTAAAAACAGGAGGAGTTGGGAACCCCCCCCCTATCTCACCTCATAGAGTCTGGGACCTTGTAAAATTTTGATCAGAAGAACAGACAGAAGTAAAAGGGGGTTTTCTTTGTTTGGTTTTTCTTTTCTTGCAGGGAGTTAGGGAGAGGGAGGGGAATTTCCTCTGGAAGTAAAACTAATAGGATGAGGGTGAGCACAGGAAGTGGACGGTTCATTCAGAAAGTTCTTGCAAGGGTGCTGCAGGTGGAGTGAGAAGGGCTGATTACTGGGACAACTAAATTGAAGAGACAATTGAAGAGACAGGTGGGATCAGAGAAAGACTGGGGGATACTGACAATAGGAAGAGGCCCGAGTTTCCCAAGAATATTGGCCCTACAGATGGAGGAGTCCTGAAGGTGAGGAGAAGCCCACAGTGGACACTCTCTGTGAATGAGTTGCCTGTGTTCCACATGATGGTGTGTGTTTGGAGGAAGGCATCCATGTTAGCAGGATGTGGACTGTGATGGGAAACTTGAGGCTCACTGAAGTAATGGGGATTAGGAGATCATAAGTGCCCAGGGAATGGGGAGATCTCTATGATCTTCTGAACTGGATTTGCTGTTGTAATGAAGAGGAAAACCAGAGGCAAGGAGAGATCAGGGGAATGAGGGCAAGTCTGGGGCTAAGCGAGTGTGAATAAGGGGAAATTAGTTGTGAGGCAGTGCAGGGCATGGAGGGAAACAGCCACTAGAATGGGGGGGGGGGAATCCCAGGAGCATAAATGACTCAGGAAGAGGACCACTCCCAATCCTCTGCCAAACTTCCTGAAGCTGCTCACGGGGCCGATGTCAGAACCTCTGAACACAACTGTCCAAAATGCAAAGTGTCTCCGCCTGCATGCCTGACTCTCAGTAAACGAGTGAAGCCAATCTTATAATCTCTGAGCATTGCCACATTCTCGCTCAATGTCTGACACTAAATAGATCCTTGAGAAACCATTGTTGGACATGAATGAACAAATAAGAAGCAGGCACCAGGAGCTGTTTCCCTGTTCTAGAAATCAGAGCCCTCAGCATCCAAGTCACGGCCTGGACCACTCACTTTGGATGTGTCGCCGCTGACAGGGAGCTGAGACCAGACAGGCAGAGGCTAACAGTGATGAGCCCCAGCTGCAAAGGACACACATTCAGAACCAGAGTACCTGGACAGGGCAGTAGTAACTGCTCCCCAATGCATCCCAATTGCTTTGCTGGAGTCCAGCTGTTTAGAAGCGATCTGCAGCCTGACCACTTGGTATCATGGCTTATGTTTGGGAAGTATGAGTGGGCATGCAGGTGTGTGAAACCAAGACAATCAGGGTGGAAGCTGATGGGAAGTCCAATTGCCGAGGCTTTGAGAATGAAAGCACGGTAGGAAAAAAAATCCCGAGGGACCTCATCAAGTTTGAGGTTAGAGAGCAGGAATAAGAAAAGAAATATCTGATTGTTACACTTCCCTCAGACTACCTGACTTTAATGTTCAATGCGGCATTGAGCCACAAACACAGATTCACAGGCGCAGTCCCAAACAAATGACCTCGGCTGCCCTTGGCCTTTGAAAGCTCTCGCTTAACGCATTGCAGGCTCCGGGTTCAATGCACAGCAAGACTGTATGTAGCTGATAGTGGGAGGAGAACTATCTTCAGAGCACCTGAAAACTGTTTAAGGGAAGCGTGGCAAGGAGGGGTGGCAAGAGAGGGTAATTTGGCTGTGTGATCTTGGATGAATCACTTGGTGTCTCTGAACCTCATGTCTGATAATTAGGAATTTGGGGAGCTGGAGTATATGTTCTGCATGTGGGAGACCTAGGTTTAATCCCCAGCACTGAAGGGTTCCCAGAAAATAGGGCATGTCTGGGCAATAATCTCTTCCCAACACATCAGGACTCACTCCTGGGCATCACTAGGCATGACCCAGAACTCAACAGAAAGAGAGAAAACAAGAGATTTGTGATTAAGGGATCTCTGAGCTTTTTCTGATTTCATGACCAGCTCTGGTGCCATCTGGTAGATATGCTGCCTGCTCCTGTGGCTGCTGGAGGAGGAGAATGGGAGGATCCTGCCTCAACAGTCCACTCAGCATTTTCAGGCTACATGTCTGGCCTCTTTCCTGCTGGTATGTTAGCCCCACTCCCATCACACATAGTCTTCTGTGTGAGGGGCTTTGGGTACGATTTGCCTTTTTCCTTCTGCAAGCATCAAAGTGCCTCTCCTCCCTATACCATACTCTTGCTCAGGCTCTTGGCAATACTACATGTGCACCGAGACAGAGGGATGGCTCAGATCTTCTGTGGACTGCACAGAGAAAAGAGAAAAAGAGGAGAGAGTTACACCTTTGGGCTGTGGATGTGTCTGGGCTCCACCCCTAGATGGTACCAACTGAAGTGCCCTCAGCAACACCCCATCCTGGTGCCAGCACTAGGGGTTTACCTCTCCCTGTATGTTCTGCACTGATGCCTAGCCCCTGCTCTGCTTGGGGTTCCACACTTTGTGCTGCAGGAGTCACATGGGATGGAAAGAGCCCTGTTCATGGAGGGCCACAGTGCCTGGAGTTGCTGAGACTGGGAATTGTCTTCTTTCTATTCCAGTTTCCTCCTAGATTCATCTGTGACTCTCCTTCAGAGCTGGGCCTATGCTGTCTGTGTTCTGATAACTTGGAGGAGCTCAGTGGAAAGTGGGAAGCCAAAGGTTAGCTCTGATAGACTCTATTTGAGTAGCAAATGCTTATTAGAAGCCTACTATGTGCTAGCTTTGAAAAAAGCCAGGAGAGATGGTGTCAGAAGTGCTGACACTTAATATCCTGAATCTAGGAATTTGCTAGACTTTGCTATTGGGTATGTGGAACATTGAGATGGGAGTAGAAACAGCGAAGATAAGACCAACTTCAAAAGAGAAAACAAGGTCTTCATTGGAAATAAAGGAAAGGAGGAACAGAGAAGGGGGATAAAAGTAGGAAGGGAGGGCCCAGGAGATAGCATGGAGGTAAGGTGTTTGCCTTTCATGCAAAAGATCATCAGTTCGAATCCCGGTGCCCCATATGGTCCCCCGTACCTGCCAGGAAAAATTTCTGAGCATGGAGCCAGGAGTAACCCCTGAGCACTGCCGGGTGTGACCCAAAAACCAAAAAAAAAAAAAAAAAAAAAGTAGGAAGGGATTGCTCTAATAAGACATGCGCAGATGAAAAGAATCCTAGAAAGAAGCTGGGGGCTTAGCGGGGTTACGGAGGGGCAAGGCAAGGTATATACAGGACAGGTCAATTGAAGTGACAATACCCAGGGAGGTAGTGATGGGACACTGAGACAGCATGTTCCAGCCTATGCTGGACACTGTGTAAGTGACCTCCCTGCTGACCTGCCAGATGCCCAGAGAACCTGTCTCTGTCCCATTCCCAGTGTCATAAATCTTCAAAATAGAGTAGTAGAGTCTCTTTCACGGGACACATCTGCTCTTCTCTACAGGGGTTCACTATGGATACGTAGGAGACCTGCTGGCAAATGGGGCTGCATCACTGTGGGGGTTCCACAACATGCTCCCCTCCAGAGGCTCAGGTGAGCAAAGAAAAAGCCTGTCTGTGCTCCACATTCAGTCATGCATGCAGGGCCAAGCAGAAGTCTCAAAGTGTTAAAACACATGCCTGGGATGCATGAGGTTCTCCCTGAGTTTGATCCCCAGAATTGTGGTGTCCCTTAAGCACTCATTGCCCAGTGCTGGGCCTGCACAGCTGTGCATTACAGGCCCAGAGCTTTAAATAGTCTAATCTAGTTGGCCAAGTATCACCAGCACTGACCTCAGAATCCCCTGAGCACTATTTGAGAGTCTTTCCAAACCCTAACAAAGTACATGCATCCATCAGCCTGCATGGGACTCCTGGGTAAAGATCCCAACCAGGCATGAGGGCAGAAGGGCATAGAGAAAGGCAGCCTCATTCCATAGTCAAACCACGGAGAAAATGATACTGATACCTGCCATTTGCTGAATTTCAATAAGGCCACCTCTGCTCTGTTAAAGCCAAATTTTAGTCTGACATATGACCCATCCCAGTTTGATCCCTGGCACCAGATAAGTTCCCCTGGATACTGTCAGAAACAATCCCTGAGCACCATCAGGAGTAAATCCTGAGCATAGTGGGTGTAACCGAAACAGTTCCCGCCTCAAATAAGAACTAAAGCTGTTTCTCTATATGACATATTTTTCATTTATTCCTCCCCAAGGCAGATCAAGATCTATTATTACTGAGTTCCTTGACTGAAGAGCAAACAGGGTCTGGTCAGGTGGTCCAAAGGGTTCGAAACTTCATGCATCCAATGACACCTCCCTAAACATCACAAGGAGAATTCCCCAGCACTGTCAGAGGTGGGTTTCCACCCAAAATTATCAAAAAAAAAAAAACCAAAAAAACAAGCAATTGCAATGTAGCCAATATGAGTACAGTCTCTGGGTGGTTCCACTCATGGGCTTGTGCATCTGCAGGGAGATCCAAGAGTGGGAGTCCCTGCAGGTGCCCTAGATCCTTATCTTCACTTTACTGAAGGGGGGTGGGGCGGCGATATCTGATCTTGGAAATTCTACTGGCTTCCAGGTGGATGAAGGGAAACTGGACACTGCTCAGCACTGGGGCTAGCAGAGCAGCTGTGCTGAGGGCACACAGCTCCATTAACAGCCTCAGTACAGGGATCTCAGCAGAAACTTGATGTAGTCTCCTCTGTAGGCAGAGCTGAGCCCTGGCCGGCTCAGCTCTCTGACCAGTGCTGGCTGTTATGGGTTTTACCAGTGTTGGGTGTTATGGCTCAAAATCAAGAGTCTGTGCTGCAGGGTTGACTGAAGCCACCAGGCTCTCCTACCTCTCTCAGGCACTGTGCTGGACTGAGGCTGCAGTAATCTTGGGATCCTGCAATTCTAGAGACTCTTTTTTGGGAGGAGGTGAGCACACCAGGAGATGCTCAGGGGTTACTCCTGGCTATGTGCTCAAAAATTGCTCCTGGCTTGGGGGACCATTTGGGATGACTGGGATCAAACTGAGGTTTGTCCTGGGTCAGCCGCATGCAAGACAAACGCCCTACCGCTGTGCTATGGCACTGGCCCTCTAGAGGCTCTTGATAAGAGAAAAATCCCAAACCCTGTCTGGTGCCTCAAAATAGGCACTTTCAAGACTATTCCTAACCACCAAAGCTGGGTATGAAATGCAGCTTAGCTCCCCAGCAAGTCCAGGAGAAGATCCCCTGCCTCAGTCCAACCCACCTCAGAAACCCAATCCCATGGAAACTGTTCCTTTCAGTTTGTCCTTTCCTGCCTCCAGTGTGCCAGGAGCTCGCTGTGATTTGTTTCACGGCTGCAGCTATTTTGGGGTGGTGAAGTCATTCCTTAACCGAGAAAGTGTGGCCAGACACAGCCAGCAACCCCAGTTAGGACCCGTTCCTGTGCTAACCCTAGATATCAAAGCTCCATCCAAGCTCCCCATTCTGTTTTCCAGGAGGTGACTGAGTTGATGTCCCTGGGAGAAGTCAGGCCAGGGTTTGTTCTGTGCTGGGCAGAAGTGCCCTCAGCAGAGGCTCTGTGCAAGGCATGCACAGCCCAGCTGGCAGGGAGGCACTCCTGGGCGAGAGGGCACAGAGCCTGAGATAGTCAGTTTGTTTTGTACATCTTTGCTGCAATTATACTGCCTAAAGGGGACCATAAGCCTCTGTGCCTTCTGGCTCAATAGCATCAACCTTGCCCAGAGCAGATCAGGTATTTCCTCGACATTAAAGACAGACCAACCGCTGAATCATCTTACTCGTCACCCCCACAGTTCAGGTGCCCAAGTGTCCAGCCAGCTAGTTCCCCTCCCTTCTTCTTTTCCATTCCAGCTATAATTGGGGAAATGCTTTCTTGTCTCCAAAATGCACAGTTCCCAAGATGAATGGACACTGAGAGCTAAATCCACCATTACTATTCCGACCGACCCTGTTGTTTATTTTTCCACGGAAACGAAATAATGGATCTAAACTGTTTGCTATTACTTTAAGGAACTGTTGATGCATCATAGAAGTCTTTAAAAACATTCTTTTCAGATTCATGATTCTACTTCAAATATAGCCATTTTCTTCCTTTCTCCCCCTCCCTTGTTTATATATATATATATATATATATATATATATATATATATATATATATATATATATATATTCTTGAAAATTCTGTAAAACAAAAAAGCACCTCACTTGGCTCCAACTTTCAGCAGCCATTACTTGTTAATACAGTCTCTGTGACTGAGAGTGTAGTGTCCTTGGGTCTATTGATAAGGTCAAGGCAGGAGTTCCATGGCCATTCCAAATCCAGAGACCTAGGTTAGGGGGAAGTCTGGGAGCACAACCCTCGCTTGATATGGAAGCATCCAGTAGGGAAAAGGACAAGGTTATAGGGATATCAACTAGAGAATATGAATTCCTGCACTTGCTTTGGTCCATGGATTCTTGACATTTGTCACACTGGGCTTAAATGACAGGAAAATAAGTGAATTTCCTGAAAGAAAACAAAACCCAGGCATAAGAAGCCCATTCCATAATGCTTTGTCCTATTGTTTTAGTGTTGGTAGGATCATATTACTCACTTATTCCAACCCTGTCTGTCAACAGGGAAGAAATAGGCTGGAAAGGGCGTCAGTACTCATCTCCGTCTCAAGGGCTAGAGCTTAGGTGCTGAAAGGACAGAGCTGGGACCAGACTTTCCAGCTAATAATTCTGGTCTCCCCTCTCCTGAGCCACTCTTGCCAGAGGAAATGGGGACTCCATGGGTGCCATAGGGGGATGGACATCAGAGTGGCATCACTTGTGCACATCAATGTGGCAATTGCTCGTGTACATCAGGTCCTGCCTCAGTTTGGCAATAGCTTGTGTACATCAAGGTGTGTCTCAGTGTGGCAACAGTTCTTACAGACCCCCACAGAAGGAGGTCCTCGTTCTGCTCAAGGAAGCTCATGGCTACCCAGCCCTGGCTCCCTGAAGCTCTGAAATTTGGACCACCCCCCCATGCCTTTGTATGCAATTCATCCACTTGTCAAATCCTTTGCTCAAGAACCCAATCCACAAGAGGACATTCTGAGTAGAGCACACCTACTTCCAAATAAGAATGTTTGAGTCACACTAAAGAAATAACAGAACTGGAGATATAACAGAACTGGAGATGAAGAATTAATGCACAGAACTGAACTGATGTGGGGAGGGCTTTGGGGAAGGACCCTGAAACCCTGGCGAAAGGAAGCTGCCCTTTAGTGGTAGTGTGTTATCGGAACTATGTATGAATGAAAGTGTCACTAATGGTCTTATAGATCATGAAACCTCAATAAAAATGGGTGGTGTCTGAGACTGTGCATGTACACACTGCCAGTTGGGAAGTCCAGGCAGCCCCTCAACTATTGCCACCACAGTATAGACAGCACCTGAAACCTGAGCCCCTCAGTCAGCCTGAGGGAGGAAAAGGCTGAGAGCCTGTTTCTGCTAGAACCTGTGGACTTTGTGGAGCACTGCTGGCCCCCAACTTTAGGTCTTTTCCTGATGGGGCTGACCCAGGGCTGGGTGGTTCTATGAGTCAGAAGTGCTGTCCAGCCCCTGCCTCTGGGATCAAGGCTCTCCCACATAGAGGATGGTAGCCACTGCCCCTGGTTGCTCCTGAGCTGCTAACTTCAGTTTGGGAAAAAAAAAACAGGAAGTGACCATCTCACCCAAGAGCTTCACTGGTTCTGGTAGGCTCTTGACCCCTGAGCATGGTCCCAGCCAGATATCACACAGGAGATGATTAATGAAGCTCCAGAAGCAGAACTGTGTCCAACAGCAATGGTTGGCGCGGTTGAAACAGGGTCACTTTAGTTCTTGAACATCCCCCTTTAGGCAGATATTCTGATGTGTGGAAAGTTCTAGCAGGCTTTCTCTCAGGGAAATCACTCAAGTAAACTACCATTATTTCACTTGAGGGACAGGTATTTTCCTATGGAACCAAAAGTGGTGATAGTGTGGCATAGATTCACAGCGGTAGGTCTGGTGAGCCAGGGCTTTGGTGTAGATCCTACACTTTCATGCTTGCTTCATCCCTGCAGCCCTGAGTAAGGGACCAGGGCTAATGATACTGCTAGCTCCAGGCTGAGTCTTACTATGCACACGAATGGGGAGTGTAGTAAGTGGCATTATTTATTCTTTCAACAGATATTGTTTCTTTCAACAAACAGGTCATACATAGACAGCACTGACAGGCTGAGGTCTCCTGACCGGTTAGTATTGCACAGAGCTGGACACGTGTCCTCTCAGACCACATGTGACGCAGGTGTCCAGTGCCCACCCCACTCTTGTTTGCCCTGTCCTGCCTCGCATATGTACACCACAACTCATGCACACCACATACACCAATTCGCCACATCCTGCTAATATCGCATATGTGGACCTACACACGCTCACATACAACTTCACATATACACAGTACATATATACACAAAGCACATCATATCCCTCATATGCTTGCACATATCACACCTCATATCACATATAGTGCCGAGGATCAAAACAAGGGTAAAACACATGCCTTACCCCCTGCATCTCTCTGACCCAAAATACATTATAAAACAAAGATCAGTTACAAGTACTGCAAGTTCAATCTCACTGGCTCAGCATTTTCCTCCAGGCATTTGCCATGTGCGTTGCCCACAGCAGGAGGTGGTGTTTATGTGGCTAATAATATAAGACCTCAAATCTTGATATCCGGATTCATATGGGCTTTCTCCAGAGTCCTCTCCCTGGGCTCTGTGACAACCAAAGGTGCCATCTGGTATCCAGGGTACTTAGTTCCAGAGAATGATGGTCACTGGGTTTGCCCTTTCCTGAGCAGGAAGCTCTCAGGACAAAATTAGTTTCTGCACAGGTATGGCCAAGGGAGCTGGGTTGCTCTACCCTGTAAAGCAGCTCCAAGACCAGCCAGAAATGCAGAGCATTTCCTGTGGTGGGACAAGGCAGGACTTGACTTCTAGGGACACTTCTGGTGCAGTGAAGCAGGGGGAGGGAATTGACCCTGTCCTGAGTAAGGTATCTGGCATCCCCTGTCAGATTCAGAAGAGGAGTGTCACTGTCTCCTGTGGTACCTGATTTGCCATGGACTATGAGAGGCTCATTCTACAGTCAAGTCTAAACCTCAGCACCTACTTGCTGTTCCTTCTCACTCCTTCCACAACACATTCACACCCAAATAGCTCCCTATCTCTTCTGTCCTCACCAGGATTGAGGCCCACTCTTCCCATCTTGGGATGGGGCTATCCCTGCAGGTAAGACTGACATTAGTCATGTGCCCCCATGGGCTCCTAGGGGATGGAAATAGTGCCACTGGCACCTGTTCTAGCATCTTCCTATCTGACCAAGCCTGGTCACTCACCTTTTCTAGTATTTAATCCACCCAGGCCCAGCAGATTGTGGACAGAGAGTCAAAAAGAGAAGAAAGAGATGAGTGAGAAAATTATGGTGTGAAAGGTTCACAAATAAGTTCATTGCAGACCAGGCACCAGAAAAGGTTGGGCCTGAGATGGGGAGACAGACTTGGAATATTATGGCTGCATCAAGTATCCCAATGGAAGGGGAAACAATCTAGAAGCAGAACCAGAATCAATTCCTGTAAAAACAACAGTGCTTGGCTGGAGATAAGGGGTGAGAGCACCCTTCGGAGCCTAGATGGGTAGCAGCATTTGTTCATAGTTACCCCACCTGGGATGAGGACCCTGCCTCCTTCTTCCTCTCTTCCTATTTTTTTATCCCTCAACTCCGCTCATTGGGAATGTGTCTCTATTTCTCAACTATTCCCACATGCTCACCTCCAGTATTCTCACTCCAACCTCATCACTAGGTGAACAAATGCCTCTTCATGGGGGCTCTGGTGGAAAGATCATTTCCTTCGGGAGGTCTTCTTTGGCCCCTCTATTTCTGCAATTCTGGCTAGATGCTTCCTGCAAGAGCTCTCAAAGCTCTTTCTCTAACCTAGCATTGACCTCACCACTTTTACAATTCTTTACTCATTGTTATTCCCACCCACCCCACCCCCCAACAGACTAAGGGGCCAGGAAAGCAAGAGACAAGATCCATATTGATTCTAGCCCATCCAATACCTAGCAAAGTGCTCACTCTCTGAAAATAGCAATTACATTTTTACACATTTCAATGAGTCACTATCTTCCCCTGCCCTGAAGAAAGAGCCCAGCATGGTTTTCAACCACACAGATCTAATGCCTTTGGTGATCAATCTACTGTCCAAAGGCATTACTCCTGTTTTTAAAACAGATCACAAGTCCTGGAAGAAAGAAACTGTTTTTAATTTCACCTTTCTCCTCCCGTAAGCTCTTTCCTTTCACACAAAGTAACTGGGCATACAGTAGGTGCTCAGTTAAAAAAAAAAGAGAGAGAGAACTGTGCTATTTGATTGCAATGGTTAGCTATCAGAAAGAAGGGATTAGCTCTACTTTAAGAGATAAAACAATTTGCTTCAAACTTGTCTGAGTGTTTGAAATCAGACAAGAGTCCTTTTTTAAAATGGGAAAATGGGACTTTAATAGGTCTTGCCCTCTTTCTTTCCTTGCAGAAGATGAAGCAGGCATTTCATTCAGTCAGAGATGCTGTCTGCAGCAAATAACCCTTGGGATTTTGAGAGGGATTATTTGGCCACTGGAGGGCTCTTACATTTTCCCATGTAATGCAATTGAAACCTATTCAGAATGACTAAATAATTAATGCCACATTGTACAAAGTGTGCTCCCCGGTTCCTATCACAATTTTTTTAAAATGCAGAATTTCAGGGAGACCAGACTTAATTTACTGTGTGTTTTGCTTCTTCAACAGAAACATGAGATGAATAATTTCCCCACATCATGACATTAGATTTCCTCATAAACAGGGCATCTGTTAACATGGATTGTGATGTATGCAACATTAACAGGATTACGCTCAAATGTTCACCCAAAAAGCTAAGTTTTTTTTTAATGGAATGAAAAATAATTCTCATTTGAAAATGAGAATTAGAATTAAAGGAGGGAAAATACAAAGGCAACATCAAAGAGGACCAGATGTCAATCCAGAGAAAGCTTTTCACTGGGGATTTGGAAGGTGAGTCCCATTTGGTCAATATTGATCATGGATGATCCTACTATATGTTTAGGACTGTACCAGGGGTGTTTGTTGACTTGCTAGCCACTAATCCTCGAACCCCAACACTAGCAGATATGCAATTTTAACTCTACACTCATGCTCGGTGTCTCAGACATGATCTATCTGACTTGGCTCGTTTTAACAACTTTATTGGTGCAATCATTTCTAATCCTTTCACGAGTATGAGAATTCCAGTAGTGCTTCTGCCTTTACTTTTCAAAGAAGTGAACAAAGGCTAAACGGGATGAATTAAGCTGCCCAAGGTCATTAAGGATGGTCCGCAAATCCCAGCCTGTCTCGCACGAAGCCTGTTATAAAAATGAACTCGCAATCATTCAGCACGACTCTATAAAGATGATATTCCTGCAGTCTGGGCACTCACACCTAGTGCCAGAAATAAATGTGTCAGCTAGGAGCCAAAATCCATATAATTGGAGAAAGACACTTCTGTTGCTGTACTTGTCTGCCCAAGAATTCTGGAAATACTTTGCGCAGGAACTAAAATTTGACTTGGTTCATGGTGGTGGTCTGAAGTTGAACCCCTGAGGAGACCCTCCCCCCCTGAGACACAGGTGAGAGGAGTGAGTGAAGGACCTCGACAACCAGACATAATAGCCTTGGGGTGATTTAGTACTCAATTGTTCTCCTGTACTCTGACAGCTACCCCTGACCTGAAGAAGGGGTTCCAGGGGGCTTTATTTGTGTGACATGTATAGCTGAAAGGGCACGTCCAGCCAAGCTCAAGCAGATTTTATTGACTCTGGGTGAAAAAAGAAACATCATTTGGGCACTTGCTTTGGTTTGAATACATTTATGTTCCTTTAAAAAAAATAAAAAAGAAACATCTTCTGGGGCCAGAGTACAATAGATGAGGCGCTTGCCTGGCATATGTCTGACCCAGCTAAGATCCTCGGCACCCCATAGGGTTTTCTGAACCCTGCAGGAGTGATCACTGAGTGCAGAACCAGGAGTAAAGCCTAAACATCAGGTGTGACCAAAATCCTCACCCCTTACCACAACCCCCAAAAGAAACTGAACTTCAGTGGGATAGCTGAATTTCAAAATTATGCCTGCTTACAGGTCTTAAGTGAAAAATCTGAGAGTAAGGCCTGAGTATGATGTTTTCTCCAGATGCTCTACAGGGAGAAGACCTTCATGGTGGGTTCCCAATTCCTGGCATCCTCGTGTGGCATTGCTGGATCTGGAGATCTGTCTATTTCAATCCCAACCCTAACTCTACCTTATCTCAAATCTCTCTCTCACAAGGATGCCTTTCTCTTTTGTCATTATGAGACACCACCCTAATGCATTAGGCTTCCCCTAAGGCAAAAGACCCTTAATAAAATTCCACCTCTACAATTAAATTCCCAGATGACTGATGGCACCAGGAACATGTGCTGAGGGCAAGCTTTACCCCAGGATAATCTTTGTTCTGGCGTACCCTCCCAAGGCCACAACTGCTCTGACTTTATCATAGAATTCGTCTATCTATGGCCATCAAATGCCCCACACAGGCCAAGAGAGGAAAGCAACTTCAAGTTAGATTCCCAGCACTGCCCACAAGCCCCATATGCTATCCTGGAAGTCTGAGTGCCTAGCAGTCATGTAACCGAGTGTACATGCTGACTGTGTGTGAGCACCATGGGTAGGGGTGGCACAACACAAGTACAAGTATTAGACCTCAATGATACAAATTGTGATATTTGTTCAGATTGTTATCCACAGCTCTAAAAAATAGATTATCATGGCTGAGAACTATTTCCTGTGTGACAACGTAATTTCTTCCATTAAGCTAGAGGGGGCATGATGTAGCTTCCACATTATTTTACCAACAAATGCTGCCCTGAACATCTTTGTACATGATTTTAGATGCCCTTGTAGATGGAATTATGTGGGGGTTTCTGTCCAGAAGAAAAATTTCTAGGAAAATGTCATAGGGTAGAGACAGGATATCCTCCTGCAGAACTGCCAGACAGTGTTCCAATGTAGCTATTCAAATCCTGGCTTAGAGAAGACACAGGATCTGATTCCCAGGTTGAAAGGGTCACTGCTGCAGGCACACAATTGCCAGACTTAACTTCTAGATAAAATTCACCATGGAAGGTAGGAAGAAACCTAAAAGAGATCAAAGTAGGCTGCACTCTCTTAGCTTAGAAGTCTGGGCTCCTTTTGTTAAGCAAAGCACAATCAAAACAAAATTAAGTAAGAAAATGCCTTTATCAAGAAAAAAAAAGAGAAGAAAATGCCTTTATCAAATGTATTCCTTAGGAAGATGATGGGAGGCTGTTAGCAAGTACAACCTAGAGTGAGAGCTAGGAGTGTGATGAGAGGGATGCAAGGGGAGGGGGACTGTGATTGGAGCTTGCATCTGGTATACTATACCCTACTCTAGTGTAGGAGACAAGGCTGAACAGGGGCCAGGACTGGGGGTGAAGCCTGCAGTAACGTATGGGCACTGCTTCTGCAAAGGTTTTGTTCTGCAGCACTGAAGAAGTTTCCTCAGCAATAACTGCACCAGTCAGCTTTTGCTCTCCGCAGAGCCCGAGGCCTCCTAGAACAGAACCTGGGTTTCCAAATATCACATAGAAAAGAAAAGTGGAGCTGGATGTCTACAAATCACACTTATTAAGAAGCTACTGTGAAACACAAAATGACTGCCAAGTGTTGGTTTTGATCACAAGAGCATGTTAAGAGCACTAAAGAGAATCAGTGGCTGGGAGGATGGAAGATATCAAGGAGGAATAAGGTCTGAGCAGGCTCTGAAACCTAACCAGAGTTTCCAAAAAAGAAGGGGCTGGCTGGGGTGGAGGAGGCTAGATAAGGAGGGGACTTAGGTGAAGATCAGAGAGAAAGAAGGTCCCACCAAACAAAAGCATGTACAGAAATTTGCCTCTCAGGACTATAAATCCATGTCATGAACCCCTCCCCTAAAATCCAGAAAAACCTGCAAGCTCTTGATGCTCATTTGATAAAAACAAAGACCAAGACTTCAGAAATTTCTTTTTTTTTAAATTTTTTTGGGGGGTCACACCCGGCAGTGCTCAGGGGTTACTCCTGGCTCCATGCTCAGAAATTGCTCGTGGCAGGCACGGGGGACCATATGGGGCACCGGGATTCAAACCGATGACCTTTTGCATGAAAGGCAAACGCCTTACCTCCATGCTATCTCCCGGGCCCTGAAGACTTCAGAAATTTCATGAGTCCACTCCAGAATCTTCAGACTGAGAGAGTTGAATTTTTGTTTGTTTGTTTTGGGGTCGCATCCAACAAGTGCTCAAGAGTTACTCCTGACTCTGCACTCAGGAATTAGTCCTGGAGGTGCTTGATGGACCACATGGGATAGTGGGATCAAACTTGGATTGGCTTCGTGCAAGGAAAAAACCCTACCTGATGTGCTATTGCTCTGGCCCCAAGAGAGCAGGAATTCTAACACAGGGTTCTGACCCCTAATTTCAGGAACTATCCTTCACCCTAGAAAGACATGGAAAATGGAGTGAGCACTCTGGCTAGCAGATGGCTCAGAGCTCACAGGAAGTACTGGTAAGTTTATCCTTCTTCTGTGTGAGGACAGGCAACAGATGGCTCCCCAAATCCTCTCCTGTCTATGCCAAGAAAAATGGGGTCCTCTTTTTTATGACTTCTTATTTGTTTGGCTCTCAGGGGCTCCACCTGACTCTCTATATGAGGGACCATTCGGTGCTGGAGATGAAACAGGGCCTCCTGTGTGGAAAGCCTGCAGAGTTTCCCACTGCTCCCTCCACATTAAGATTCTTGAAAATGCCATGACTATACCCAGGTGGGCACCAGAATAGAAATTTCCCCTTCTCACCCCTCCTTTAGCCCCTTCCCCACAGCCTAACACCCCTCAGTTTTGCTGCCCCTCCCTTTGAAGATGCATCAGGTCTCAAGTTTAGTTGAATCCAACTGCTAGATGTATTATTCATTTCTATGCTTTAATGATGTGATAAGGTTTCTGGAAATAGGAAAAGGCTCATTAAACTGTCATTTGAATATAGATCACACCTAAAATCTGAGGAAGACAGAGTCTGCCAGCCGGGACGCACTTGCCTTCCCCACACAGCACTGTATGAACTGGGAAGGCAGAAGGGAGCTTTTCAAAGACAAGTTCCACTGGAAGAGAGGGAGTTCTCAATTTATCCAGTAATTAATGCCTGCTTGCACATCCAACACAGGGTGCAGAGAGTCCGGGCATGAACCAGAGGCTGGACAGCTGGAATCTGGGATGGAAACTAGCCCATTAGATGTGTGTTTGGCCAATGTTTGAGGAGTGTGATTGGGCAGAATCTATTTGAAGGAAAGGGAAGGAGTAGAGGTATTTTAATTTTTTTTTTTGGTTTTTGGGTCACACCTGGCAGTGCTCAGGGGTTACTCCTAGCTCCATGCTCAGAAATTGCTCCTGGCAGGCACGGGGGACCATATGGGGCACTGTGATTCAAACCTTTTGCATGAAAGGTAAATGCCTTAACTTCATGCTATTTCCCGGGCCCCTCTTTTAATTTTTTTTATTTGATTTGTGTATGGCTTTGAACACATCATTCTGGGCTATAAAGTAGATACGAAAATACAGCAAGTTGTCTGGAGATCTCTCTCTCTCTCTCTCTCTCTCTCTCTCTCTCTCTCTCTCTCTCTCTCTGTTTATCTTCTCAGGACTTACAGGGTTGAGAAGATGCAGAAAATGTAGGAAGTCAAAAGAAGGACTGGAAGCCAGAAGCCAGGGAAACCGGAAATAGGCCAAGACTTTTCTCTAGTTCTTGATGCAGAGGAGACTCAGAAATAACAAGTTAACCCAAATCAACAAATGGTGGGGCTGGAGAGCCAGGACATAAGGCACTTACCGTCATGTAATTGTATCAACCATGACCCCAGTTAGAATCCCTGGCACCCCATATGGTCCTGTTAGTGGCATCAGAACTGGCCCAATCCTGCTCTCTCTCTTACATGCCCCAAAATTATATTTACAGAACCTGACCTAAATATTAGCATTCATTTTTATTACTTGATATTTTTTATTTGGTTTGGTTTGGTTTCTGTTTTATTCCTGGTGGTGTTTAGGAAACCTGCTAAACCTTCTGGTTTGGTGAACCAGAAGACATATTTAGCAGTGCTTCAGGGATCCTGTAGAACTGGGGAATGAAGCCTGGTGCCTCCTAATGCAGAACTGCACCACAACCCTTGCAGCTGTCTCCATGGTTTCAATCTTCTTCTGAACCAGCTCTCTTAAACCAGAGGAAGGACATCAACTCTGACTCCTGCTTTGGGGGCTTCCTACAGGGTGCTCTTCCCAGAAGACAAGAGGTCATGCCTGAGGATATAGTTCCAGGAAAATGGCTTGGGGTGTCCTTCTAACATAGGCAGTCAGGGTGGGGGGCCATTGGACTAGGAAATGTAAAACTTGATTACCCTACTGGATGCTTGTGGCTATGTTTAGGCCACATGGAGACCTCAACAAGAGTGGAATTTCAGTCTTCTGTTTTAGAAACACTTGATATTGGTAGTGAATTTTAATATTTTAGATTTTTAATTATATGTATAGGGATAGATTAGAGGAACACACCACATCTACACACGTTATCAGAATAGTATGTGAAAACACATTCATCAATCCAGAAAAAGATTTGCGCATCAAAATAAATTTTATCCATCCATTCATTCTCTTGTTCAATGAAGAGAAATCAATGATAATAAACTACAGGCATATACAAAGGGTGGCATTTTTCTAGGTAACATGGAACCTGCAAAGAAATAGAAAAATCCAGCCCATGAGGGGATCCCAGACCTCCATAAAGCTAAGACAATGCAACTGTTTAGAGAAGGCCTGGCCCTATACTGCAGGCTTTGCCTCATCCCATGTCAGGTGTCTACAATGTTTTCTTCCTCACCTATCTTTTGTAACCAGCTGGAAC